>JAACJT020000032.1:13635959-13655723 GCA_009936485.2 Gymnarchus niloticus | reverse complement strand
AAAATCCCTTTAGCGAAAACCCCAGCACGGTCTGATTACAGTCTTACAACCCAAGCGTTCCCCCCAGCCTCGCCCCCCCTTTAACCCCCCCCCCCCCCAAAAAAAAAAAAAAACAACCGCGAGGCGAAAAACCACCGCAACGCGCAGAAGTTTACCATGTCATACAAATGAGAAGCTGAGCTCAGTGCACCTCGTTTTGGGGTCTGTCGGGGGCGGTTTGCTGCAAAAAGTGACTGGCTAACGCCGCAGCGGAGTCAGAGTTGCTAAAACAAAGATGAAAGAATGTTTATTACACTTGCACAGCAATTAGCGATCACGCATTTTCTAGAACACCACAGTGTCTCCACAACTTGATTTTCCTGTGCACGGAGCGACACTTGTTTCCGTCCGCCCTTTTTAATGGCAGAATTGATTATCTTATTATATAAAACGGGCCGCTCTCCATTGCCACGCTGCAAGGCTTCCAAAGCATAGATTGCCATTTTTCCATTTTGCACATGTCCGGTCCTGATTTGCATTTAGAGGAGGAATCGGAGAAGATGAGCTCGGAATATTTCAGCCCCCTTTCTGAAGTGCTCGCCCACTCCGAACGCTCTTTATGCAGAAGAGAAAGCACAAACATCCACCCGCACCCTTTGAGTAAACATTCATAGAGCAACTTAACCCCCCCCCCCCTCCCGCCAAGTGATTTTACATTCCTCTCCACTCCGCATTACAAAAAAAGTCTTCCTCACTCAGGGCAGAAAGGTAATGCATTCGAGCTATCTTCCCTCTTGTTCATGGCTTCCGGCCAAGCAACAAACAGGAATTTGCCTTTTGCTGCGCTATCAAAGTTCAAAACCGCCCTTGTTTATTTCACAGGGAGGAAAGACTCCGTGATTGTCCTCCATATTTGTAAATGAGAATCTGATGTCTACCAGGAGGTATTTTCCATTATTATTACTATTGATGTTTTCCAATGCACTGGGGGCCATCAGGCTGAGCTGACATCCAGTGAGTGGAACTCATCTGAAAACACCCCCCCACAGATCGCCTATTGGACATCTTGGGCCAAAAGTTGAGATTCCTTCCCATGAGTGCTGCAAATCGAGAATTTGCTGGGCGACCCCTGCCCCCCCGCAGCATTTTGGGCTGTGTTTACGAGTGCCAAGGCCATCTGGAGACAGGAGTCCGATATCGACTTCACCGCCGGACCACCACTCCAGTGGCATGTGGTCATTATTGCTCACTCTCCTCGCTTATTTGGGACCCCCAATACACTTCGCACTACCCAGTCTCTACGCTCTACCGAAATGTCACGGCTGCCTTGTAGAAGTCATCGCTGGCCCATCACTGCAACATGCCCTTTCTGTCACGCGCTCCACAAGAAATATGTTTCCCCGTTTTTTAAGATATGCAGCATAAAGCCAGTGCTGCTGACCCATAAATTAAAGATAGCCACTGTTAAGTTTGACTGCAGCGACAGGCGGAGCAATACGAACACCTGCTATTCCGGCGACCATGGAGGAAATGCATCAGCCAAGTGTCACTGATTGCTATTCCAAACTGTGTTGTGTAGTACCGCATTGGCCACTAGGGGCTCAAATGAGCTGCTGTCCTGGTGGCATTATGGGAGGCGAGAGTTAGATGAACGATCAAAGGCAGGAGGTACCCTAGAAATTACGATATAAAAAGACTGGTTCGCTGACGTACAAAGGGCCTTGCTGTTCAACCCTTGTATTTAATTTGAATCACTACATTAAAAATATCCCTTGGTATATAAGCCATGTAAAAGGTCTTAAAAGTGTGCACCAGTTGGCTGGTAAAGACTCTGTGATATAACGATCCTGCAAACAGGAGTTTATCATCATGACATGATTAGGATACCATTTTAAAATATTATAACCTGAAAACCCAGACCCAGGACACACCGGAGGTATTATATCTCCCAGGTGGCTCGGGAATGCCTGGGTATTCCCTGGAATGAGCTGAAGTGAGAGGCCTTGGAAACAGGGGTCTGCTGACCTGCTTAGCATGCTGCCACAGCGACCATCACCAGGAGAAATGGTAAGAAGACGATGACGACAGCACCCCTGAAACTTAACCAGAATATAAAACCTGGTAACTGTTATGCGATTTATCCTTCTCTTTATACATGCACAAGTGCGGCGCAACAGAAGGCGGCAATGTATACAAGTCAGGCTAGCAGGCTGAACAAAAGCAGGAACACAGGCATGAGAAAGGCGAGCAGTTTGAGAACATGAGGCTCCAGCAGAGAGTCTTGAAGGCTCTGAGGCTGAGGGCCACACGGAGGATATTACCAGCTTTTCTATTTAGCTTCCACAATCTCCCCCATTCAACGTAATATCCTGTTCTCTCATACACAATGATCACTATTGTGCAGTTCCTCAGAGAACAAATGGTTTCTTTCAAACCAAATGGGCTGACGAGATTTTTTTTTCCTCTGCTGTATCTTTTTTCCCTTTAAAGCCATTCAATACTAAATGAAGACGATCTAGACATTCAGCATAAGTGGCATAAGGATGCCAAGAACAAATTCCAATATTTTTTGCGCAAATGCTTCTCGGGAGGTGGGGAGGGGGGCACGGCTGTGCACGCAGCTGCGTGTCTGTTGATGGTTATAAGTTGATTTGATTGGTCTTTAAGATGCGATTTCAGGGCACGTCGACCCCAGCGGTACACACTAAGGCCCGCAAAGCTGTGAACTACTGACCCAGTCCTCACTGTTGCCCGCCTTAAGGGTCCCGCTTCCTGTCTAAGTTAAATGGCCACCACGATTATGCGGCAAATTGAGATGAAAACTGCCAACAGGAGTTGGATTGGAGGGATCCGAGTCGATATTGTGAGTGCGCTGACTGCCTGAGGAGACACGGCACTCAACAATGGCAGTGAGGGGTGGACAGTACGTGTTTGACCCATAAGGAGAAATAAATTGGGAGTGTTTGAGGGGATAGGTAGGCAGTGGGGGGTAGTCGATATGTCTTTCACAACGTAGACTAGTCAGGTTGGCTATACCTTGAGTTCTAAGTCAAAGACTGTGGAAAAAAAACACCATCCAGCATCATTATTTGCCCAGACCAACTGTCACCCATTTACACAGATGGGTAAATAATGTTCGGTTAAGTGCTGAGGCTGTCAGTGACGCATAAGACACCCCCTCTCGGTTTTGGTAATTGAGTCCAGCTCCTTTTCCAGCGAGCTACGTGCTGGGACCATTTGGTCTGCCGCTTGCCCCGCTTATTTTAAATAACACCCCATGAAAGGGCGGGGGGGGTTCGTAAATACCATGTTGAGGCTGCCCAGCAACTATGTTATCGCTTATTACCGTCATCACTGTGGACCTGCAACAATGACAGCACCTACTATTGACACACCATGTTATTTAACTTGATCACTGCCGATTCACTGTCTTGCCAATGTTTGCTACACGGAAAGTGTCTATATATTTTTTTGTCATACTGATTACTTATGGCAGTCTAAACAGGAGCGCCGACTCAATAAATAGAACGTAAACTTGCGTGTTGTTATCTTTTCTGGGTCCTGGTGGCCAAGTTGTGATCGATGCCTCACTCGAATTGTGTCACTAGTTTTACCAAATCTCTTATCGTACAACCAGGCCATTCTTGCAGCTGTATCGACGAAGTTATTGATAGAAAAAAGATTAAGGCAACCCATTCGATTACACGAACGGCTCCATGTCCGACTGCTCCACAAAGTCATTGTTTTCGTGTCCTACATGTTTCATAATTTGTAATGATGTCCGACACCATCCAATCATAAGTAATTTATCTGTTAACAGCAGTAATGAACGGTGCTGGATAATAATCATTTTCAGCAGAATAACTGTTAGAAACCAATGTCTATTCATTTCTGGAATTCATTAAGATATGTGCTTTATAAATATACAAGACTTATTTTTGAGAATTCCACGGAGAGGTTCTTAACAAAGAGAAAACGTATGTGCTCTCAAATCTTTACTTGACAGTGTGAGCTCACATGCAGTGATAATTGTACTTGTCCAATGATAACAAAGATATTCATTCATTTTTTCCAAGCCTATAAAAGTGCTCAAACTTACAATCCCATACAAAAAAAAAGAAAAATGCACAGACCGAGGAAACAAAAGCAATATAAATCATACGGAATAATCTGATAGGAGGACACGGGAGATAATTTAATGATTTAAAGGCTTTAAAAATTGAAAGGAAAAACAATGAAATTAAACCTGAAGTTCCTTAACAACGTCATTTGAATTGAATTAGTTTCAGCGAAAGTAAATCAATAGTTGTTAGCTTGTGTTAGCAACTACCAATGTCATGGCAATATCAAGCCACTCATAGCAATTTAAAAAAAAAAAAAAATCACAATATTTTAACATATCTTTATTTTGATAATATAATTCATTTAAAGCACATGAAGAGATTTAGGCAGTATGTAATTGTTTAATTTTTTTTGAGAAAAACAATAAATTCCATCTTTGATATGAGAAAGAAAAACTCAATCCATAATGCAGGACCTAGCAAATGGCAGACATACGTTGATTGATTAGTGAATACTATTGATGATTGATTAGATAATACTTTGATGCAAAGTGATCATTTTTAACCATTTATATAATTTTTGACATTAACAAATGCTGTAATATACATTGTTTGTATGCTGAGTATGTGTAGGGACACTTAAATTGTCCCTGCAGTATGAGATTGTATAAATCTCATGGGCAAAAAATGAAACTGATATAAAAAAATCTGTTCTCATTGCATCTCCAAACACATTCTCCAATAAAGCTGTTAGTAATTGATTAATTCCTGGGAAGAATATGACAGTTAAAAAACAAAAATGCACCACTACGTCAGTGATATATTGACAACGTAGATAATAAGGTTGTCAAGATGGCTTCACTCAGCTCTGAGAACTTCTGAGGGCTGTCCACCATCAAGTACTCTCCAGGCTGCCTCCTAGCCCCTCGATTTCAAAATGCAGAAATTGAAATCCAAAGATTCGCCTCTTCCATTTGGCTAAATCCATTGGTGGAGGGGGCGCTAGAATACGTTGCGCACTCAGGCACAAACACGCAGGGTGCCTTTCTCTCTGACAGATATCTTCAAGGCCGACTCAAAGGTTATTGTTCGGAGAAGCGCTCATTAAATTCAGGAGATCTTTGGCAGTTAAGATGACCTTAATTCATGACTTCCTTTGGCAATACAAATGAGTTAGCATAAAACACACACTTGCTCAACAGCTAAGGGCCATACTTGACTTTAAGTTCAGCGTCGAAGTCACTAAGGTGGGAGGCATAGGAGAAAGGTTAGGACAATACTAATGAGTGACACCTCCTGAACATAGAGGAGACCATTATAACTGGCGATTCACACCCTGACTCATTTGTGCCCAGTACACCCCTCTCCCCTACGACATTAGCAGAGTGTAGCGAGGGCCTGTGTGCATGTTTGCAACCATTTCCTTGCAGACGATGGTCTTCTCAAATTGATCTAGATGTCCACTCTCATGTTTCACAGCAAAAGCTTGGTGCGAACAATTATCGCATGGGGTGTGTGTGTGGGGGGGAGGGGCATTTGGTTGGTTGGCGGATGTTCTCTGCAAGTGGTTGCTTTCAAAGTGGTGCCTATTCTCCCGGGACCACACAAGCAAGTATTTGTGCCCTGGGGGTCCGGAAAGTTCCGCAGCTGGAATCTGATCATCGGTTGCCAAGTGTGGTCAAATCCAAAAGCCAGGACCATCATCTTGGCTTCTGACTGCTTTGAGGTCAAAGGTAACAATCCTAAGCCCAAATGAGAGGTGACAGATTCCAGGATCGGAACCAATCGAATAAAC
Source organism: Gymnarchus niloticus (assembly GCA_009936485.2). Classification (NCBI taxonomy): domain Eukaryota; kingdom Metazoa; phylum Chordata; class Actinopteri; order Osteoglossiformes; family Gymnarchidae; genus Gymnarchus; species Gymnarchus niloticus. The sequence goes on along the minus strand of JAACJT020000032.1, from coordinate 13,649,888 downwards.
AAACTCAAATTAGTGGAGATAATTGCATTTTTAAGAGAAATTTTTAGACTACCCCTTCACCATATAATCAAAACCTTGTCAAGAAGTTGCATACAGAAGTGAAAACCATGCATCTCCTGGTTCAGATCTCATCTCAGTATAATTCTTCCTCTCGCTCCTCCACCTCCGTTCCATCTGCTGATGCTCTGCTAATGCGTGATGTCCTAATGGCGTGATCCCCTTCATGAAACTGAAGGCTGAATGACACATGGACACTAATTCCCCAGTCGCAACACAAAGTCTAAAAACTTAAAAATTACTGAAGACATCAACAAAATGTATAAACACCACTTTAGGTAACCTCCCCAAACACACAGATGTTTAGCCAGTGAGAAATGACTGATTTATGACAACGAATTGCTTCTTTATCAGCGGCTATACTTCAAACCTGTATGATTAAAAAATGGAAGGGGGGGATCTCCCTAGTTTTGACAAGATGTGATACGTCAGGACTAAACTTTGTTAAAGTGGTTTGTCAATCATGTTGAAGGATAACCTTAAATCTCTTCTGGTAGCCTTTCAATCCATCTCTTATAGTGCCTTAAGTCTGTATATTTAATAAAACATAAAGAAACGTACCCATTATAGCACCAATAAAAACAAGGGCCATGACCCCAGAGTTCTGCATAAAGGTTACAGCCTTTGAATTTCAGCTTTGAAGAAAAAAAAAAAATAATAAAAAACTGCTTGAGGTTCAGGGTTTGAACAACACAAGTTAAAAAAATAATACTAATTATCCAGCTAGTCACTAAGTAAATTATTTCACAAGCTCATACAACATTAAGATCCTAAAGGCTTTAAAATCACAGACACAAAAAAATTATTGCTCTACAAATATTAGATTTTTCAAAAAAAAAAAACAAAACATATATTCATAAACAAGCCACATAAAATTCAGGCACGTGAGAATACAGAATACTGCAATTACAGCAACCCCCTGGTTTTTACATTTACAAAGATTTATTTCCTCCCCCATCTGATGAACAAACAGCGTTGGATCGGTTGTCAAAAACATGTGCTTCCATTTCACCCATCGTTAATTCAAACAGCACCCGTTCCTCTGCCAGAGTCTTGATGGGGATCTTGCGGTCTGAACCCTGGTGAAGTTCTGGAGCTAACAAATCGTGTCAGGGGTGAGAGTCCCTGAACGTTCATCTAAGTCTGGCAAGGTGGAGCCGCAAACCCGGCCTGACAATAGAACTCGCTGGAGACCCTGGCAATGCAGAGCCATTCTGACAGGACACAACAGAACACGACACAGGAAAGAGAGACTGATCACTGTGTGGGGTAGTGGGGAATTTCTCCAGACTGAAGAAAAGGAAAAAATAAACATCCCAGGGCATATTAGCTAGACAGGGTGCATGGTGCTCCATTTAAAGCCAACAGCAGCAAAACTAAAGTAAAACAGCATTCAGATCTATTTGAAGTACTAACTGCTGATAAAATTCTTTCATTTCCGATCATTGTTTTTTTTATTTTTCTAATCCAAATTTCTCTCAAGTCCAACCGCCTCTCTCCACCCTCCGTAATATGTGATGGATTGTTGAATTTCACAAACGGGCCCCGTTTGCCCAAATGGAAAAGCTGTGAAAGAGGATAATCGATATTATATTTACACATGGGTGCTGGCGTTGCTTTGAGTGGCTGTTTGTGACTCCACAGCATTGCAAACACTCATTCTGTACTGTGGGCTTTTTTAAAAAAGAAGAAAACATGACCAAAAGAGTTAATCCTCAGTGGCATGCATTTCTGTCACATAAGGATTTATCCAGTCACGTCAGAGGCAAGATTATCATAAGGATATTTATTTCAATCAGCTCAATCACTGCTAAAGAACATGGAAATACAGGCTCTATTAACTCAGTCTGTAATTAAAAGGAAAACGCATCACGACTCTGGTCTTAACTGCTGAGTAAATACAGCTGAGAACATTTAAGTTTAAAACAAATGAGTTTGTTAACTAGTTCATGTACGAGTGAGCACCAAATAAAATTGGGGGGGAGCTACCAGCATCCCTGGGCAAGGCACAGACAGCACTCATACTTACAACTACTGCATGTCACGGTAGCTCAACTGGTAGTAACAGCCTTAAACCCTCCAGGGTTGTGGGTTTGAATGTTATGTATGTGGGTTTTACACATTATCCCGGTGTTTGCAGAGATTTCCCAGCATTAATATAGTAAACCGGTGCCCCAGAATTGTCCATAGGATGCTGGTGGCTTTGTGCATATATGTACCTGCAGTACTCTGTAATATAATGGCCCTGTTTGATACACTGTCATTCTGTTTAGTATAGTATGTGAGTTTAAAATACACCATGAACCCTTAAGTACATTACTCCTTAAATTACTGCTGTCGGTCAAAATAAACATGAAAGGGCTAGTTATGCTATTTTGTTTTTTGACAGTAAAACTGTGTAAAATATATGCATTTATATATGCACATTTACAAAGCACTCGCACGTGAATTAAGTCCCTTTGTACTCAACAGGCAGATATGAAAATGATGTCTGGACATTCTGTACAACCAAGTCATATTGTAATCTAAATGTACTACAAATAATTCCTAAAATGAAACCAAAAGAAATTAGCGAGCTATCTCCCCGGGTCAGCAGCGCCTCTTTGATCACGTCCTCCAAGCAGCGGTTTCCTTTTCGGTGCCCGAGCCGGCCGCGGTGACTAGAAGGCAGCACCACCAACACCCTCGCCGCCATTTGGGGGGTACACTTGTAGAGAAAGCCGAAGATCCTCAGCACGGTGCCGCTGAACTCGGGAGCGGCCAGTTAGACGGGAGGGGGGGCTAACTGCTAACCGACCGCGCGAAAGCGGGAAAGTAATTTTTTAACGGTTCTCCTCCCCGTAGTCTCCCTGTTTACCCCGGTTTGTTATACGGCACCCCTCCGTCGCCTAACATCCGCCAGGCGACTCGTTTCGGAGATTAAACCGGAATACCCAAAGGTCTGCCTCTCAAGCTTTTATTAAATCTGACCCCGAGACGGTAAATCCTCCTCTATTAGCCATAAAGTTGCGCGGAACCCAAGCGCTTCTTCTGTCAGACGGACGTCGAGCGCCTTAATGACTGACTGGATGTAGCGCAAGTCGGCTCGCAGGTGTCAGATTTAGTCAAACCAATCTTCTGGACGTCGGCTCCCTGGGCTCGGACGCTGGAAGAGAACCGCCATTTACCCCCATAAAGAAGCACGTTCGTTAAAAATTAAAAGCACCGCCGCAGCACACGCGACGACCGTAACAATTTTTACGTAACGCTACAGGCAAACCGCAGAAGCTTAAAAAGGGAAAAACAAGCAAGACCTTGAAACAAATTCATTTTATCGTACAGGCAAAACGTATTCAGAATTCAACAGAAGTTTTCCATAACAGAAATCGACATGTGGGTTCACATCAGAAAGCTAAAGAAGAAAACTCAGAAACGGCGAATAAATTAATATTCATGACCTTTATGCCTCTTGCAATAAAGCAGTTGCACCACGCAGATATTTGTTTTTGCTCTCGGACAGAAAATACACACACTATAGCGAGGCAGTAACTTAGACTATAAAAAAGGTATAGAGAACAAGTGCGTCATGGTTGGCATCACCTCCGCATAGTTACTACCTTCTGCTTTTTTTTATACGGATCGTTTTCTAATATTTAGAATAGAATTTGGGGGATAGTACAGGTGAAAAGGAATAGATCTGAACCACTTGTGCGATCGATCGGTTGCCCTGGTTCCTGCTGAACGAATCGTTTTCGGTATCAGGGTAACGTTTTGAGCACAGGGGACACCATCTGGTGCAGTCACTGCATTTATTTCATTTCAAGTGTGGCCGTTTCTGTAACTGGTTCTTAAGTTCGCGCTCTCTCTCTCTCTGTCTTTTGCTTTCTATTCTATATAAAGCATATTTGTATAGCATTTGCGGCGCACAAGCGACACCGAACAGCACGGGCGGTGGGTGCAAACGTGAGCCGCTTTACAAGCCGTTTACACGGACCGTTACATGGGGTCCAGGCGTTCTGCTGGCCCGATCATGTTTGCATAGTATAAATGCAATAAAACTCATTAGGTGATACATATCAAAGACATCACCAGTCTTTCATCTCTCTGTGTGTGGTATGTGTGCATGAGTTAGAATGGTGAGGGATAACAGTGTCTGAATGTTTATGGAGATATGTCACTGCATACTGCCATCACTAAAATGTCTAGCAAAAAAACAAATCTGAATGCATAAATTATGACTTATATAACAGAAGGAAGACTGTTCAAGTCTGAACTTCATGGTACCTCAATGAGTAAACACAGCCATACTTTATTAACTATTAAGCCAAGTCAGACATAAAATGCTACAACCATTTTTTCTTAAATATGTAAAATGAATTCCTATGAAAGGCCATGCGTGTGTAAGAAAGAGAGAGAGGTACAGAGAGAATCAGTGGCTGAGTCCTTCACAACATACTTCTTTCAATATCATTTTTTAAAAAAAGTCACTAAATACTTCCATAGACCAATTTAACTGTGCCACTTCAAAGCTAATTTAGCATGGAAAACTCGGTTGCACATACCTTTTTATGACAAATTGGCAAAAAAAAAAAAAAAAAACAAGACTAAAATGGGCATAATGAAGACATTCTTAATATGCTGCACAGTACCACTGAATCTCACAACTCCTTTACGGTATGCTGTATGAGGAAGTCCACTGTTCAGCTAACAAAGACCAGAGGAACCGCGGAATGAGAAAATTGGATGCATTAATGAGCGAATACATAAATTACCTCTTCTGCCACAATACACTGATTGTTCTGGTATTTTAAAAAAAAAAAAAAGTGTAAAATTCATTGCGAAGAGAACACTCCTGTGTCACTTGACATCTTGAACGTGAGAGCCAGCACAGCACTCTGAAAAGCCCCAACTGATACTCTCTACACAGCCTTGACATCGCAACGATCATCGAAAGAACACAAAATACAGCCAGTGAGTTACTAAGTAGGAACTGTCACCATGGGTACTAAATGCCAGAAGTGCACACACCATTCAAGTGTTAATATAAACAGATCCTGACAGAAAGGTACTGAATGGCACACAATGGACCAAACTTAACTGGATGCAAACAAACAAACTTATGATTCACCCGTGTTAGTGGTCCTGGATACTGTTCAGCAAGCGGTCAAATTAGTCTCTATGGAGCAAAATGAAGGTATGCGCACATACATACAATGAATATGGCAACCTTATCCCGCTTTCAGTTAAGGAATATTTCAGAAGTGGACCTGTTCCTCCATCAAAATGTCTCCTAAGTACACTGCTCACATTTTTCACTCAGTCGCAGGAGCCAGACACACTCAAAATCAAACAGTACACATGGGTAACATAAAGGAGCATCCGGAAGCCATTCATAACAAGGGAACATATAGCAGTTCTAAAGGGCATATGGTCCTTTATTTGTCCTCGCTTTTAAAACGCAATCCCTTGTACAACCATAAATCAGAGAGAAAATAGGTTAAATTCCAAAGAAGGACCCCCCCCACCCCCCCACCCCAGATGCTACTAGCGTAGGGTGGTAAAAACTGTAACAGCAACTGAATAGTGGGATCCACACAATCACATGACTGATAAATAAGATTCCAGCCTCGTTACAAAATTGATATGAAACATATATTTATGTACAGCTGGCTCTTCCATTAACGCAATATCCATTATTTGAAATTTTTCATTACGACAGCCTCAGGCTGACACGCCATGTCCTGGGTCATTAACGTGCATTTCCATCACCCTGGATGGAAGCGGCGGTAGCCAAAGTGAACCTGGCCACGTCCGCCCCTGGCTGTGAGATCTGCTTGTGTTCACCAATGCCATCCGACGTCATCCTTTGAATCGGATTCCTCGAGCAGCGCCAAATGGGCCCTTTCGGACCTCGATGAAGCTTGTGACCTGCCTGATGCATCCCCCCCGGCCAGTTGCAGTCGGTGCCATGTTACAATCACTCTCACACACAATGGAAGCTCATCGCTATGCTAATGAGGCGACATTCACTTTGCCTTCCACTCACAGATGCCATTTAGATAAGGTGTGTCGGAGGGGGATTATTAAACCAAGTAGGTAGGGGAACAGGGCTTGTCCACTGACCTCCACATGAATCGCATAAGATGTAGATCGTGATTCTGTGAAGCTGCGGACAGAAGCCCAGACTCCTCGGATTTCTGTCTTCCCAATCTCCTCAATCCTCCTTGAATCTTGGCCCCCCACATCTCTTCAAGTGAGACTTGAAGCTCTTTGTGAAGTAGGCTCCACTAGCCTTGCTAATGCATTATAAATCAGATCGTACTAGATATTTTTTTTAGTATTCCATACAGCCAATTAAATAATCTTATTAAGGGAATAGTCGTGAGCCCAGCCCAACTCAAGTGTCCCGCATCTAACCAATAACTGCATCAGATTCGAAGAGGTGGACCAGCTAGACTGTATTTACTGCAACCCCAGTCGATGAATTTGCACATCCATGTGCATTCAGTATACAGTATTTAGATAGCTATTGGGTTCATATAAACCCAAACTACATAGAAGTCTTGCAGCTATCGTAATTTGATTATTCCTATACAACAATTTTTAGTGCTGATGCAGAAGATTTGGATGGCACTGCATAGCAGATTTAATAACCTATCTTGCAGTACAACCATTCCTGTTGAATGCCAGTTTCTGTTTGTGCATGTATGCCTTTTGGATTTTATTCAGCACCCATGAAATTTGCATCTGTTCAGGTGGACCATTCCTATAGTCATCCTATCAGCGTCAAAAGCAACTCAAGAGAAATGTTTGTTAACTTTATACAAAAACATGTTACGTGTATTCCCGGATACCTTTCAGAAAAGGAAACATTTTATAACCCATTATGTATTGCTCTTGCAATTAGTCACACAGCCTTATCAAAATGAAATACAGATTACAAAAGTAAAATTTTTTTCGACCATCTAAATGCACTCTGCAGCAGCAAGCACACTGTAAATCCTGTTCAAATTCAGCAATTTCAAATTCAGAACAACACGCCCCTAATGCCACTGATGATTTTAGCAAATTCGAAGGTACTGAGCATCACACATCATGGAACAGGACATTTAAGATGATGTACGTGCCATCCTCTCTATCCCTTGATTTACCACCTAGGCCCACCCTCATCTTCAACCTTTCCAAAACCACACTCCCTCCAACAGTACCAGGTTCACAAGGATGTAGTCGTTCTTAAAATAGCTATGCCTTATAGTCTTTATGAAGCGGTTGTTGTCGGCTGTATTTCCCGGTGGTCCGTGGGGGGAACGCTGCATGCCACAGGGCGTATGGCTGTTTACTTGTGAGTCGCAGGTGTGCGCCAGCAGGTGAGCACAGAAGCTAACCTTTTAGTTCCTGGCAACTCGTCTTCCGTCTTCATCGCGAGGAGCAAAAAATAGCAACGCGAGCACGCAGACACGGATAGCGGGCGCATAAATTGCATCGACCGCACTTGAAGTTAACGGCGAAACGTCAACGTTTAACTCGACAAGTCCGCCATCTGCCCCGAAAGCTTTAATTCACTCACGTTGTCAATCTGCGGCCACCTTCTGTATCACCCTTTTAAAAGCCTGTCTCCATGTGGTCAACTGCTCTTAGAGGCATTATGCTCTCACTCATTCGCCAGCTTCTAACAAGCTGGAAGAGGTCCAAGTTCAAGACGTCCTGCTTACATCCAGGTTTTCCCAAAACCTCCAGGCTCTCCCTTAGAACTGCAAGTACAGTAAAAATGCCAATACAGGAGGTATGTCCAAACCACGCATAACTTATTATGCACTTTATGTTGTTGTTATGTGTAGTTTTTTGTAGTCTTGTGCTCTGTGTAGCACCGTGGTCCTGGAGGAATGTTGTTTTGTTTCACTATGTACTGTACTAACTCTATGTGGTTGAAATGACCACTGCAGTCCAAAACCTCCATAAATAGGATCACTAGCCAAAAGCACTGCCCCAGACCTATAATTGTAGTTTTATTCCAGAATGTATCCCCCTTTTAAGGGAATCCCAACCATTTGATTCATCTGATCGCATGTTTGTGCTGTTCACCATTAGGGGACATTCACTACATCTTGAGTAGAAGGGGACATCTTGACCAATGGACTGAATGTGGCTCTTGAAGGCGGAGGGGGAGAAGTTTTCATTTAGACTGGCAGAAAAAGTCAATGGAGAGTGAAATTTAAGCAGTCCGGCAAAAATGACACAGATTTTGAAAATAGCACTGACCTGGAAGGCAGTAATTGCCAGTGGTCTTCACCTGATTGATTTACTCAATTTTTTCTTTTTTAAAAAAACCCATTTCATATATATTTAGATAAAAAGATAAAGCACTTTCCAGTTTGTGTCCCTGATTTTCCCATCAGTCCTTGGTCCAAAAGATGGAGTTAAAGCTAGGGTAGAGGACTACAGAAGACAACTGAAAATGGATGGACCTGCCAACTTCTGACTATGACCCACACAGCACAAACTAACAAACTGCATTGCATTTCGTTATTTAATGACGGTCATCGGGTGCATATCTCTACTGCATAAAATGAGCATAGTCATATTAAATGAACACACTTCAGTTGAGCTGGCCTTGAACGCTTGGCATCCACAATGTAATTAAACCCATTCATGCACCTTAGAAATATTGCTGGTCTATGGACAGTCCCCTCATTTAGCAAATGCCTGTGGGGGGGTCATTTTCATCATACCTAATCTCAAGTGATTGGGCAGTGATCCTCTTCTTTGCTAAAACTGCCATGTAGCGGCCCACCTCTCAACTTGAAGCTGTGCCGGATTTCCATACTTGAGAAATTCTCACCCGGCATGGCGCGTAATCCTTTAATCAGGATCAAACCCACCTCGTTACTTGAAGTCTGCGGTATTTAGCATTTTGTTTCTGGTTATACATTTAATGTGTAGTCCTGTTGAAATCTTTAGTTTTCTTTTTGCTTTTACACCATATAATTTCTCTGATCAATAACATTTTATACTTGAATTATGGTGCACACACAGCATAACAAGAGCAATAACAGAAAACATGCAGGCGCACACAAGACCCACCTTAAAGGTAACTAAGGGTTTAAATTAACTGGACACCCTAAAGGTTAGGAATTGTGGGTTGGTACTAATAACTATTTACCCATAAGCCCATCTATTATATTCTGGGCTTTTAGGGAGTCATATGAAGACAGGAAGGCAAAATAAATCATGAGGAATCCGAGTATTGACAGAAAGCCGTCAATGACGGGAGATGAAATGTAATTTGACACATTTGATGCAGCGCTTGAAAACACGCTGACGGCCAGCTAAAAATCTCCTACCAAACCACCTGCCAGCAAGCAATGGAGATTACTCTTGAGGGTTGGGGAGGGGGGCTCTCTGACCCAAAGCAACACTTGAAAAGAACAGTGAGTGGGGGGTTGGCTGCTGCTGAGTTCCTATTGTTTCTTAATACGGTGTTGATGAGCGAGGTCATCGGCGACGATTCAAGTCTCTCTCGCTGCCGGCCCACATCTGCCAGAGCCTGGCAGACCCCAAACACATACAGCGGCAGAGAGAGGATCGTGTCATGCCCCTGCACCTGACTGACCACCATCAAAGTGGCCTGCCAAGTTGAACATCATGTCATCGCTAATAAATCTAATTGCGCCTGACGGGCTCTGTTAGCCAGCATGAGGGCCACAGTCCCTGGTGTGTCGCTCAGCATTGATGCGGAAATGAAATCACGTGTAGAATGTGGGGGGGGTGACATCATCTTGCCTTGGAGACGCAGCAGACATCTCAACGAGCGTCGAAACAGTGGACTCGAGTTCGGTCAACTAGCACATTCTTGTGTCTAGGCAATGGAGTCATTTAAGGTTTCTTAAAGAAGTCACGCCAACTTGTCTGTCCACAAAGGCAACCAGGACACAGTAAACAATAACTTCAAAATCCCATGGGAAGCACCTTCCATTACCAGCCCAGTAGACATCCTTTCTCCTGTCCCATCAAGGAAATGTGTCTTTGAGTCTCTAGGATAGGGGGTCTGAAAAATTTTTAATCCCAAATAACACCTTTAGTACCATCAGAAAATCACAAGATACTTAGCTAACTGGTTAAAATTGCTGCTTGACGCCCCCAGAGTTGTGGGTTCATGGACTCTGCATGTTCTCCCCATGTTCTGCAGGATTTCTCCAGGTGCTCCTACAATTTAGGCTAACTGGAGTCTCTAAATCGCCTGCAGTGTGTGAGTATGTGCATGCATGTGTCCTGCAATGGCTCGGCATCCCATCCAGGATGTACTCCAGCCTGTGGGGCCAGGCTTATGTGACCCTGACTTGGATAAGCGTTTGGAAAATGGATGGATAGATAGATGGGTGAATGGATGGATATAACATAGCGGTTGTAAGAAAATTCCTCTGCAAACCATGCGGTAAAACACTTATTGGGTCCACTTCAAATATAACATTATAAAAAAACATGATCTGTCTAGTCCATTAAAAAATGCAAAATTGGTTTCACATCAATGGCAAAGCAGATAATTTAAGCATCTTCTGTAATCACACTTTGGTCGTAAACCCATACAAACGGAAAGAGCATCCAAATCTTCATCCTTGTGTTTGAAAGCCTAAACAGCAGGGGGTCACTACATCCAGCAAAGTTTCTGAATCGAACTCCAGCTACTTCAAATTCGGCTCCTCTGCTACAACTTGGAGGTCTGGCCATAGCCCGAAACCGCAACCGTGCATTGTCTCCTGGAAACATTATGGCGCATCGGCCGAATGTGCAATGACGGCACATCTGCTGGTGCATTCCTCAAATTTGTCATTTTGGCATGATGGATGGCTTCCAACGTGGCAAATGTATCTATAAGTTTGTCTTCCCTTTTGATCTCGCTCCAACCTAAAGCAACTGCACTGAAAAACATCACGATACATTTTTCTTCCCTTGAATGAGCACATACATATGGAAATATCCAACTGATGGCTGGAAATTCTTCTATTAAGAAGGCGCAAAGTTTATTCAGCAAAAGCTACAAAAAAACTGAAAAAAGTATCAAGAAAAAAAACAAACAAAAATCATCTGCAGAATAAAAAACGTTTTTAGCATTGGTACCTTGTACATGTCTGACAAATATGAACACTACAAACCTTCTGGTAGCCTTTCTGGAGCAATTGGTAGTGATAGGAATGTCAAATACAAATCATCGCAATGCATTTCATGGTAATACAACAGCTGTTATGAAAATTCTTCAAAGCAAACAGAGGATGACATTTGCTGTGAGCTTTATTGAGTCTGAAAAGGAGAATGACGAACCGCTTCGTCAGCTGTGCAGTTTAAAAGAAGGGGAAAAAAAATATATAATAATAAAAAGCTTCATTACAGCCACCAAGAGACAGAGTACGGCTTTAAAACAAAGGCTCGTTTCCAGTTTTAACAGACTTGGGACCGGCTTGAGGTCTCTGCCAACTCATCAGAGTGGACATCATTGTTGATTTGTAAACAATGCAGGCTTCGGGGCGCAAAAATAAATAAAAATAACGATCTGACCATAATTTGAACCGTAGTCTAATGAAATCTTCTGGGCAATCAAAAACAACAAGTTAGATTATGTGGGAAGGAGTATAAATGCATATACAGTATATATGCATACACTGTATGTATACGTATCGTTTTACAAGTTCAACAGACCATATGAATCAGGCCTTGGGAAAACGAGATTTAAGTTCAATTAGCTGTGCAACCAAGACAAAAATGAACGTTTCTGATAAGAAAGAAAAAGACATGATGTATCATCAGTTTATGAAGGAGACTGAAGCGTGTGTGTGTGTTTTTTTTATTTATTTTCCGCACAAACGATTTCATCCAGACACCGAACAGAGCCGTTAAAGCTCAACACACGACGCATGCAGGACAGCTCTGGATGTCGCGATTCATGTTACTGACTCCCAAAAAATGACCATCACTGCGGTCATTCTACAGAAGGTCGAGCAGCACAAGAAAACACGGCGCAATCGCTAGGGAAATATCAGCATTAGTATGAACATATATAGGGCACTTCTTTGCATTGCAGAGTGGAACGCGCACCTGGAGATTAAAGGATATTCTGATGACCATACAGGAGCTAAATCCACAAGCCTAAAAAAAAGGAAAACAATGGAGAGCAATGCTATAGCAGATCGTACTCCGGCCTCTCGCGGTGTCTTGCATTAAACCTCCAGCCGTGTCGACAGGAGCTATCCTCCCGCCAAAGGCGGATTGGCCAAAACCTCGACGAATACAGCTTCTATCAAACCCACCATCTACAGGGAGAGTAATTCCCCCCATCTCATGGAAGCACTTCTAGGGCCAATCCATCCTGGGCAACGATAAAAAGTTGAAGTCCACGTTCTGAGGAAACGCGCGACTTGATAAGTAAGACAGAGAGAGGAGGAGAGCCACCAAACACAGTAAGAACAGCAGCATTTAGAGCTACGCTATTTAAACGTGATCATTTCACTTTCCCTTTCGTTCCAATTTAGCAAAGCTTTCGAAGAAACCTCATAATTTTCCTTGTGGGGTGCTGAAGGAAGCAGTGGTGACATTCCATCTCAGGACCCCTCCCCCTTCCCCCAATTTCATTTTTGCAAAGCGAGATCGAGAAATATGAAGCCAATCCTGGGCTTGTCAGAGCTCCGCGGAGTGATTTTTGCATTAGACAGGAGAGAAATTATAGGCAGTTAGCAAGAGCTTAACTGAACTCTGCAAAACTATTCCCATTAAACTGAAACGGTGGGCAGTGAGTTACGCGCCCAGATTGTGGTAGGAGGAATCATTTGCCTCCCGCAATTCAGTGCCATCTGCTCTCAAGGTCCTGGAAAGAGGGTCTCTCTCTCTCAACTTAGAGAATGGACAATAGCTTGGACGCTCAGTGCCAGACACACTTTATGATATTTTGATTTAATTTTCTTTTAAAGACCTACATAGTGTGTCAGCAGCCCCTTCCCCTTTAATATGATAGAGGTTGTGGTGGGGTAAATATTCTCCCGAAAAAGTCTAGAGGCAGAGATGGAGTCCACAGGTTGAATGAAGAGACCGCAGATGTAGGGAACCCAGCTAACAGCAGAGGGGATCGATTTAAGGGCTTTCTGAGGAACACCAGACGGCGTCCAATACTTCGGCATGGCTGGGTGACACGTTTAGTGGATTCATATTGTTTGTTCCAAGACGGTAGTCATCAGGCACACCCAGCAACACTCCGATTCAGCACCCATCGGAGGCCCGGTCCCAGGAAAGGCGCTCAGAGGGGTGTTTGGAGCAGGCGGTACATCACCTTTATCAGCCTCCGCACGCATCTTGGAGAACAATGGGGGCCCGGCAGCAACAGGAGACGCTTGCACAGAACACCCCCCCCCCCCCGCCCCCGACATCATTACTAGAGAGGCAGGGAGAAACTGCTTACCTACCAGAAACAAGGGTGGGGGGGGGGTTTATTAGAACACTGTGTTATATTCTACTCAGCAGTCCACAAGCGTGCTTCCAGAATTACCCAACAGCTCACTAAAAACCACGAGCTGTCGCATTGGGTGTTTTGTGTTTTTAAAAAAATGGGAAGAGGTGTGAGGAGGAGAAAAAAAAGAATAAAAAATTAACACCACCGCATCGTAAATCAACAACGTCTGAGTCAAGACAAGGGATGACTGAAGCAAAATGAGCAGCATATCGTAACAGCTGCCAAGGCTTTCTGCTCTTATTTCAAAAACACTTAGCCAATTCAGGCTACCACACACGTACAAAATTTAAAGGGGGGGGGGGGGGGGGCGGACTTGTACCGGGGCGCCCCCAAGTGGCGACCCACCCAACAAGTGGTTCCCCAAACCCGCCACGCCCCAAAACCACCCCTTCCCCCAAAAA
>JAACJT020000032.1:13613506-13629757 GCA_009936485.2 Gymnarchus niloticus | reverse complement strand
CATTATTATTACCCCCTTTTTTCGCCTCCGTCCCCGGTTTTCTTTTTTTTTTTTTTTTTTTTTTTGGGGGGGGGGGCGTGGTGCTCTCCCACACCCGCATGCATTATCTCCTCACGGCCCATCAGCTTTTACGGTATCGTCTTGCGAATCCGAGACATAAAGCTGTCATAATCAGCTTTGCTAATTCAAACACGGGCGTGCTTCACAGCAGCTGCTGGAAGGGGACGGTGCTAAATTCCCCCCCCCCCATCCCCCACAGCACAAAGTGCTGTCGATGCAAATCCCCCTGCTCTCATTTTCCTAAACCCGTATGATAGCCTCTATGAGATACGCTCGCCAGAGGGCTACATTCCTGAAAACTGGTCGAAAGGTTAACCACTGTTCAAAGTACAAGTGTGGTAACATAAAAGCAACTAGCAACAGGAGTTATTTATTTAGTCCAGGCTGCTTGTCTAAGCCCCCCATGAAATCCATTTACTGCAGCTAAGTCCACGTCAAAAGCTAACAGGGAATAAGTAAAGCATCAAAACGACAGTGAGGGATTTCACTGTCTGGGTGATGCATTGGGCCTCCATTATTCTAGATTTGTAATTCAATAAATCATTGATGTGTTCTATGAATAACGGCAACAAGGCACCTGGGGTAAAAGGCGGCAGCCCGTAAAGCTGACACAGCAAAGCTGGGACTTGTACCCCAACCCCCTCTCCACACCTTAGCCCACTGCCAGCAGGGTCCATCTCGGTGAATTAAAGGCCTTGCGCTGCTATGATGTAATCCAGTGAGTAATGTCCGTCAGCTTTATCTGACAGCGGATTGGCCAAAACATTTTAACGCCCGCCCTTTCCTTTTTCAGTGCCATCTGCAGCTCTAAATCACAGGCCTGCCTGAAGGTATACTCCACCGGCCGGTGAGAAAATAAAAAGCAGCAATGGAAACCAACCATTCTGCACAAGTTTTACTGCTATTATTCTTTAAAAGCCCGTTAGTCTCTTGGGGTTGTGTTGAACTTTTGACAAAAAAAAGATGCCGAACTTAAAGTTGCTTCTAGAAAAACACCACAGGTAAACAGCTGAAGTCTAAATGCCTAATCTGGACAAAAATATTTGTTTACCGACCGCAAGATGTTTGCATCTCAGCACTGCGTGCGAACGCAGTTTTTAAAAATAGCACGTTTCCCCTATGGATTTGGTATCAACCTAGCAGCGAAGCAGGATCTTTTGGCTGGAGCCCAATAGGGTAAGCCAAGCGTACAAAGCAGATACCTCCACCTGATCAAGCGACTGGAAAAGAAACAACAGCACGCGGGTGATAAAAGGCAAGATCAAAAAGCCTGAGTTAAAATAAGGGCAATACACAACCCAGAGATAACTGTGAGCTCTGCCTGGCCTATCTGCACACTCCTATTAAAAAGTACAAGCGCCACTGTTTTTAAAGAGACCGCTAAGAGGTTGGAATTAATCATGATGCAATGAGGAAGAGAAAACGGCCACTGGCAGAAGGGATGAGTGGAGAGGCACAAAGAACCCTAACGGCCACCAAATGATCCATGATCGCGTTCCTTTGAATCACGATGAACATTTGACTACCGACGTCAAGTTTCCTCACTGAGCTCACTCGCGGCTTTCAGGGTGGATGCATCCAAGCCCCCCTGCCCCACCTCCACACAGGACCCAGGGTTCCCCCTGTGGAAATAGCCCCAGCTCTGCCTGAACTCATCCAACATTCCCAGGCCAGGCGCCATCGGAGGCATGCGACGCTGTATCCTATATGACGACATCGGTTCCTCTGGGCAAACGGGCCGCTCCATCTGCTCCACAAGAACGCCAAAAGGGCTGACCCACATCCGGTCCTGTTTAAACGGGTTAATTAACATTCATCTATCAATTCCAGCACATAAATCCAAGATACATTCCTCGCAGTTTTTCAAATTGCATCGTGCCCAAGTTATGTTGATTCAAAAACCATGTCTGTATCAAATTTTATGCACATTTGAAGGTTCTCACCTCTTATTTTTTCCATCCTTATCAGAACGTAAAGCGCCAATCGCACAATCTGCGAGCAATGAGAATCATAATTGCATATCAAAAGGTTGCTATAGGAAGGGGCGCTGGATAAAACGTAAAAAGTTTAAGCTTGTTACTTTCGCAGGTCACTGAACTGACCTCAACAATCCAGTAATAAATATCTCTGTAATAAGATGAGGAAACAGATTCATAATCATAAGAGACATTTCATTCCGTTTTAGCCCCAGTGAGTTGGGGCGTTTAAGGAAAGAAAAGGTACCTTTTCATCATCATTACCATACACGGAAAGGGGGGGAGCTAAGTTCAGGCACTCTCCACCAATGCACCCATTTCCACATGGAGCCGGAGGCCGCTCTCCATGAAAGAGGTGGCTTAGAGTAGAGAACGTGGAGGAGGGGACATTTATGGTGAAACCCATTCAGAGGAAGGGCTGTCAGTAGCAGGGCCCTGTCTGATTTCCGTCTCGCTCAGACTGCCAGTGTTAAATCCTCCCTACCCTTCCAGAGCAACCCCCCACCCGCCACCATCTACCACAGTCAGGCTGATAAAATGCCAGGGAGTGAATGAGGTTTTACAAATAATCCAGCTTCTACGCCGGCAAACCAATTACCATGACTAAGATAACCTCCTCTCTATCAGGAGGAATTAACCATTGTTCCGGTAGCTTCTTTCCTGCAGGATGACACCAGGCTCCTCAAAGTCCCCGTTAACCTCCTTACCTCCCAGGTTTGCACTGAATGGATGATTGACGTTCCTCCCAGTGCCTTATTTACATCTCCTTATGAGACTGTAAATTGATGACCGTCGTCCTTGTGCTTCAAGCCCATTACTCAACCCTGGTTCGGTATAAAGAGTTGTCACTGTTTTAATTTTTTTTTTTCTGGCAGTAGACTTTCACTTCAGGTTCAGGGATTTGATTTATTTCTGTTGTGCTCGTCTGTGAACCTATAAATGCTTTCGTTTGGAGGACTTTAAGCGTGACTCATTTTTAAAAAAGTGCTTCCATCACAAGGGGAAAAACGGGGGACTGAAATCATGAAGGGAAGCTTTTTTATACAGTATTCCCTGTAAAACAACACTGAAAAACATCAACTACATGGATGGCGTGTGGCTCCGTGGCTTAGGAGGCTGTGCCAATGTCTGGAAGGTTGCTGGTTCGAACACAACAACCAGCAGAGGAACCATATCTCTACTGGCCTTGAGAACATGGCCCTAAACCCCAAAAACTGCTCCAGGGGCAACAAATAAAATGGCTGACCTTGTGATCTGACCTCAAGCGTCGTTCTTACACCTGTGTGTGTCTGTCTCATGGAAAGCAAAATCTAAAGAATTCTTATGGACCTGTACTTGCACAAATGGCCAATAAAATTTTCATTTTATTTTATTTCACCTGGAGTAACATCGTAAGTCTTGATGTGGAAGAAATAAATGTGTTGTATTTTCATATATCGTAAATAGTTCTGCTTCAATCCATCTGCACCGAGTCATTTCAGTTGCGCAACCACTGATTTGGGCGAGATGGATCATCTTCTGTCTCAGCGAGCATGCTGGACAATCAAGGCGAGCACTCCGATTACGATGATGGCACCAAATGACTGACACGATCCTGTTCACCTCTTCTCGGTACAAAAACACACACAACACACACACACACACACACACACACACACACACAAAAAAAAAACCCTACACATTAAAGAAAAAGGCTGTGTCAAAGAATCGGCATTGAGGATACGGAGAAGAAAACAGGCAGCTTGAAATAACAGGTTCAATTAGGAACATCCACTGAAATGTGGATGAATTTGACAGCAGGGTAACACTCAAGTATAAAAACACTTGGTATACAAGTATTCATATAAACAAAAATAGAAAAAAAAATCAGTATGGTAATTAAGTCAAACAAGTGTACTTTTCCAAAGACGACAGATCCGACGGATATTAAGTTTCATTTTCATCCTTTACTGTACCCTCCATACACTTTACAAACTCATTATACAAACATTTGTTTATGGATTTTTGGTTAAATACCCAAATACTTTAACTGAGGAAAAAGTAAACGTAGAAACATTTCTGTGATAGAGAGACTGAGTTGTTCGGGACCAGTTAGTCAGAGTAGATGGAGAAAAGGCAGAAAAACATTGGTAGATCATGCAAACAGAGGAATGGAAGATGAACCTCCCACCCTGGAGATAAGAACCAATGCTGCGTGTACACTATGAATCGTATGGTATTGTTCTGTACAGCCATTATCGATGCATTCCGTGCAATTCTGTACTAGCACAGAATTGTTCAAATTTGCCAAACATGTTTTAAGAGTACAAATACACACTGAAATTTGTTCACTATGTTTCACAATTTTTTTTACTGAAACATAGAATCATCTGGCCAAAAACTTCGGGAAATTGTCGGAGCAGGGGGGAGGTTTGGTGTCAGCAAGAAAATGGTTAGCTTGGGTATGAATAAATAGATATTCGGCATGTCTACTTCACAGTACACCACACTGATGTTAGTTAAAATGGACTCTGCTTATACAGCAAAAACCTCACTTTTGTAAGATGACAGTAATCGTGTATGGACAGGGCAATCATATATTTTATTGCGGTCTTATTGCGAGATTGGTAAAAAGTATCACAAAAATCTACTGCGGCCAAGCTGTCGTCATATGAAAAGATGCAGATTTTACAGGCCCAGGAACCTGTCAATTTTTCCCCCATCTCATTGAGATTTATGGGAAATGTCTGCATCACAAACTTCGGGCTTACAAACACCTGAAGGAACATTTTACATTCACAAACCGGGGGAGCTGCATCTCTTGTTAAAAGTTCAGCTGTGATCAGCTACTGGTTGGAACAGGAGTTGACAGGCAGACAGGCATGTTGCTTGCTTTTTCGGGATCAGGCTAACTTGACTCTCGAGACCCCTCCCCCGTTTTCACCTTTCTTGCTGCAGTATCCGATAAGCAGGGGCGGGGGGTGGCTAACAGCCTCTCAAGGTTAAATACGCCCAAATCTCAATAAGAGCTGTAGGCTCATAGCCAACAGTTGTAGATAAATAGCGCCAGACCAGATATGTAAACTCATCTATCTTCACTGCATTTTCATGGCTGCTGGTTTGCCCGTTGCAGGAGCTCTGATCTTTTCTTGGCACAAATCCAATGTGACAATGCAGCGGCGTTAACTAAAAATATTTCAGTTAACCTTTACTTCGATCAATAAGGTGACTGCTTACCTTAACCCACTCGTAAAGTCCAGCCAGCTTTTTGCCTTACCATTGTCCCTCAAGGCAAATCCAACCCGCTTCAAAACAGTGTTATCAATCGCTGTGTCGATGGTGTCTGCGTGGATGGGCGAATAAACCCGGCATTCCAAAGTGTTTCACGCCAATGGCAAAACCGAGGTAACGGCAGGTCTTCTCAGCCACTAAGAACCAATGAGGCACAAATTCACATCCTCCGCATAAGTACTCAGGGCCAAGACTGGCACAATGTAACCTATCAATCCTTACAGATAGGTAAATTAAAGACTGCAGAGAACATGGCATACACTTTGCAAGCCCCCCTACAGTACTTTCTAAATTGAAGAATGTTTTATTCACACAGGGAACAAAAGCTGCATTGTTCCTTGGTAATTTGGAGGGAAAAGCACCAGAGACAATATACGCCTAAAATTCACTTCAATGTAAATTCTGAAACAGCCATTGGGTGTATATATTGCATGACCTCCATATTATATTATCAAGATTGGGTTATTGTTTCGTGCATTGAAAAACCAATACCTATCCACACAGCGGTAGGCAGAAAAGAACCTTGACTACACTAAGGGTCTTATTCTAATTATGATCCTAGGAGTTTAGATGCTACAATTTCCAGTCAAAGATTGGGTAACTACCAATTAACATGGTTCTGGATGAGGAAGTAGGGGGAAGTGTGATGGGTCAAATAAACAAAAAAAGGCCTAAAATGACCATCACCGAAATCGAATCTCTTATTTACTATTTTTTACTGGACACTTCCATCAAATGCTAAATCTCTCGTAAAAGAGAGGGAAGCTTGGCATCAGACCACTTGGTTGTTAACAGCTTTGCTCAAGGGCCCAATAGTGTCTCTGCCTGCCAGAGGATTCGAACTCACGACTTTCCAAACGGGGGCAGAGATCCCTTACATGGTGACTTACACAGAGCCTCAGGTGGCTAGCTAACAGAACAAATGCCATTATATCACCAGCAGCGCATCTTGACTATCGGTGAATTTCGCCACATTCTGGTTTATGTATCAAGCTTTGACTTGTGTATCAATCATTGCTGTGTGTTAAACACCAACCCTCTTCACTTCAGAAAAGTGCCACATATGTAGAGCCGCATGATGAAATATCAAACACACCATCTTAAACATCTTCGCCCTCGTGCCGCCACAAGAACCGTGTGCGTTACCAATGGCAACCCCACCATTTTCTTCCAACACTGCGAAACCGTCACGCTGCTGACATTCTGCGAGGGTGCTGATGGGTCGTTAGCATCTCGTCTGGCTTGCATCTTTCTCACCACGCGAGTGGCCTTGAAGATCTGCTTTGAAGAACATCAAATCTGCAGTCAACATCGCTCTTTGAGCCATTACATCCCAAAGCCAACTCGTAGGAGAACTTCTACAAATTAGGACCAACGATTTAGCAGTACCTGAAAGGCAAAGAAACACAAACAAGGAAATAATCCAAAATAAAAAAGAAGAACAAACAACTGGCATAAGCTTTCATAGGTAGACTGGAATTCAAGATCAGACAGAGTACTTCAAAAAGCATCGATTAAGAGAGCTACTACTCAGGGGAATGTTTTTTTTTTATTATTGACTATATATAAAATGGATTTCAACAACCATAACAGTGCATTTATACCCCAGGACCAAGTAATCCCTATCTGATGTCATGCTTTAACCCTGGTAAAACAGGCCTTGAACTGAAGAGGCTGAAAAAAAAAAACTGCGCACGTACCTTCTACCAAAGCTACCACCTTCACAAAGAAAACTCAGAAATGCTCTGAATGCCCAAACAATAGAGAAGTCAGCAACCCGGAAACGGCGAGCAACTCAAAATAGTGGTGCTGCTCAAAAGCTCAAACTCGTTTGTCTCCGTTATAGTGAAACTGATAAGCACAAAGGTTACAGATAAAACTAACATTGTGGACACAACAACATTGTGCGGCAGATGCGCGAAAATGCAACATGAAGGAGAAGAAAACTTTGCAGGACTGAAGTTCCATGCACATTTAGGTCATAGCGCTGTTAGCTAATATTCCACTATTAAAAAAAATAAATAAAAAATCACTAATTTTGATAGGTGCAGTCAAACAGTAATTACGCAATACTTTACGGCAAATGAAAACACAGCCGTCGTCAAAACTTTTCTACAAACAGAAAAAGACCAACACCAATCAGAAGGACCTTTTAACACAACTCAAAATGGAGCACTTTACAAGACTTACCCGTTTTGCTATTAATTAATGGTACGACCTGGATAGGAGCAGGCAGTTATGGTCTCCATGTGCAAAACGGGCATCCTGCACACAGAAAACCCACCTCACTCCACCTTAAGACAGAAGTGACACGTTCATTATTCATGACTTAATACAAAGGGGACCAAAAAAAAAAATATATATATATATATATAGGCGGCCATTTGTATTCTGTCCCCATCCAACGCATCAATTATGCTCTGAAATACCGCAGTGGAGCAGTTTTACTTAAGCATTTTATGTACTTACACCTCCAACCTAACCCAGTATGGCTGTCAAATCTGCTGGACTCTTATTAAATTAACATGTCTCCCTAAACCACAAAGCGATTTAGCCTGATATATAGTTTGTCAGATTCGCTAACAATAATGTTGACAAAGAGAGGGGAAGTAGGGAGACCCAGCATGTCATGTAATTAATGCTGAAGCACCAGGAAACAGACTCAACGAAGCCGATTTTAATGCAGAAACTACCAATGAAATGCGGGATGGGAGAAGCGTTTCTCATCGTCACAAATCTGGCTGCTTCTATATAATTCTTTATTACAGACAATAATGAAATAAATTAATAAAATATTAACTTAAACAGTTGACTAGCGGGTCGCTGCTTTACCAGGAATTCGTTCATTTGGGGATGGAAAACGTCAGTGTGGTTCCCCTGTGTACCACAAATACAACACTGCATTATCATTTATAATGGCTCTTTATTTCACCGTCCCTGCTGAAATCCACCGCACCTGACCTAAAAGTGTCAAAATCAGTCTTAGGGTGGAGGCGAGAAAATCCATGTAGGTCACGCCTTTCCCAACCTACACATGACCACCAAACCCACTTGCTTCTGAAAATTTGTACAAGGTTGTAGCGGAGTCCTCTTTAAGAGACACATTTTACATCGCTAATATACTTCGATGTCAAATTCCAGCAGCACCACTTCATTTATTTTGCTAAGCACAGCTTGTTCGGCCCAACTGTAGGCCTGGCGGTGTAAATTTAAGGCCTGGCCCAGCGCCAGGTCTATAAAGCTCCACCAGGAACCCTGTGGAGTTCACACTTCAACAGCTAAACTATATAGTAATACATCGGTCACACTTGTGAGGAACTGGTGGCTCCACTCATCACGTTGGAAATATACAACAGCAGGTTTATTGGCAGTGTGTACCTACTCACCGCGGTAATCAGCATTTACTTGGTACGCAGATTCTACACTAGCTTTCCTGACAGGGCGGATCACTGGCTTCACAAAGATAAAATATGCTACTGGAGTCGACAAACTGGGCATCTGCCATTTACTGCACTAAATCGCTACCTTTTTCCTGGAATTTGTTCAAAGTAAATGTTTACTATTGTGTTGCATACAAGAGTGACACATCCAGTTGTGTGACGTCACATCACATCCTGCCTTTAACATTAGCGTCCCCGAAGGATACTGTAACCCGATGTAGGCCAACTCAAGAATAATCCATAACACCCCAATCAAATAAAAACACTTCCTTACAATAACATTATTGGCCGATTCTATCCAAGTGCTACCAATCCAAACACACATTAGAATGGTAGGTGGGTCCAAAAGCTCATGCCTTGCGCTTAAGCGGAGCTAAGAGAGATGGATGGGGAATTCCCAATATCCCACCTTCCAAGAGGTCAGTTTGTCCACCAGGTTGTCACTCTACCTGCCTGTCGTGCCTCAACAACAACCAGGCCGAATCCCGCCCGAGCTTGAGACAAACGAGGTGTATTAAAAGGGGAGGGCACAACAATAACGGCCCAATCAGCTTAGCTGAACCTGGAAGCTCACTTCTGGTACGGTTCTCACGCGTGTGGACCCTTCATTTCCGCCCCTCTTCTAGCAAACTAGGTCAATAAGCGCTGTTGCCGGAAGAAGAGTGAAGCATCCAAAGATAAACACCAATAAAAAGGAAAGGCTTTCCTATCTGTATACCCTCAACCGAGAAAGGCCTCCTTTTTAGGATTTGCAGATAATGCCTGTTCAATTTCTGCCCCACCTTAGCCCTAATGAACCTTAAAAATGTCAATCACAGAAGAGGGCGAGGACTGATTAGAGTCTGTCAAAGCAGCTCTGACAGGAAAAATTAGGACCAGAGCCTCCCATTCCAGACTAAAAATCATTTGAATATAAAGCAAGTCAGTCTGAATATCCATAGAAAAAATTAAATATAATTAAAATACTTCAGAAATGCATGTAGTTAAG
The DNA here is from genome assembly GCA_009936485.2 of Gymnarchus niloticus. Taxonomy (NCBI): domain Eukaryota; kingdom Metazoa; phylum Chordata; class Actinopteri; order Osteoglossiformes; family Gymnarchidae; genus Gymnarchus; species Gymnarchus niloticus. The sequence goes on along the minus strand of JAACJT020000032.1, from coordinate 13,620,023 downwards.
CTGCAGAAATGGCCACATTATAGCCATAGTTACAGAGGAAAGCTACCATTAAAAAGCATTGTTTAAAAAATAAAAAAAAGTTTGACACAGAACAATTCAGCCAGATGTGCCAGACCTGAAATTCATGTTATACCAGACCTCATCACTGACTTTTTAAAGACACCTGCATACAAGTAGTTGACACTCCACAATAATTCCAGAACAAATGAAATTTTATCTGCTTTATAGTTAACATTAGCTCAGATGCTTCCGTGACAAACATTGGTACCTTTAATTAAAACTGACGTAGCTATTAACCAAACCCACTTTGTGAGCACAAATCACAGAAAGCAGGGATCGACAACAAGGACAGGCCATAAAAAATAAAATAATAATATTTACCGGAATGACATTTACCCAAGTAAACCCAATCACAGCGTGTTAATTTAGCATAAAACTGAAGCGATACATTAAAATATACCTGGTTTCGAGGCATGCGTAAACCCTTGACCCCTGTGTTGTGAAGGGGCATGGCGTGGGTTTGTGTTAGCAGTCCGCTATAGATGTGCACGCTGCTGCGCATCATTAGGCCCACTCTGGCTGAGGTGCCAAAAGTTACGAACAATTAGCTTAGGGAGGACATGTAAAAAAAAATAAATAAATAAAATAAAACCCAGATGCCAGGTTCAAGGAACATCCAGACCACACTCACACCAAAAACAACCCAGATAAAGCCGGATGCACATCACCTCAACTCACATTTAAAATATTTTCTTTTATTAAAACGGATAGCTGTACAGAGGTTACGGGCACGAACCGGAGGGTTGCTGGTTCAAGTCCGAGGAATTGACTCTGCCTTGAAGAAGGTGACCTGGATGACTAACAAAAAAACAAGAAGAACATCCAGTTGGCCCTCTAGACAACGGCTAACAAGGCAATCAAATGTAACGAGTAAGCACATTTGAGTCTACTGTGATAGAGGACAGGCATGGTCGACGTGCTCATGCTTACGTCTGAATGCGCAGAAGGCGAATATCTTAAGGTTATCTTAAAACAGGAACACAGAGTACAAAAACCCCATCTAACCACTGACCTTCCCCTTGTTTATACTTTAAGTTTTTCCCACTTATCTACTAGGACCTTAGTCACAGCTCTGAACTGAAAGGTGTCTTCACTAGGTTTTACCTGGATGTGAGAGGTGCGGCGTAGCTCAAACTCCTATACTAACTGGTCCCTCAATGGAAGCTCAGTCCAGCTGTATTTATACCTTGGGCAGCTCTCTAACTGCCATGTACTTGTGATGTATCTGCCTCGCTGTTAGTCACTTAGGATAAAAGTGCAAGTTTAATAAATAAATATAAAAACACATTAAAATTGTTAACACTGCTCTGTGAGCTGGCAGAGCTTCCCAGCTTGTCCTGTAAACGTATCTCCTTGAAAATCAGAAGGATGGCATGAGTGTAAATCTATTTTCAAGTAGTTAAGAAAAAAAATATATACAGTATACCTACAGTACTGTGCAAAAGTCTTGAGCCACCGTTCATTTCTTTATAATTTGCTAGGAAAATGGGACAATAGGTACGGGGATTAATTGCAACATCATCTGATCATCTGTAATCATCTGTACCTGTTTCTTCACTGGTTCATGCCTTAAATTAGATGGCTGATTCATACATATGTCATGTTGTGGCTTAACAAACAAAAAAACATTCCTCTGAAACTGGTCAGGTACGGACACCGGACTGGAAATGGGAACCGAAACATTTGAAAGTCCTTCGGGAAGCCTGGAGAACTACTCCTCAAGACGACGCTAAAAAAATACAAGTCTGGCTCTTTGGAAGCAAAATATGAAGAAATGAGGGGTGGCTCAAAATTTTTGAACAGTACTGTATATATACTGAGTGTGTATATATATATATATATATATATATATATTTGGCCCTGCCACTGCAGATCTGACCCACAGCAAAACTGCTATTGATTCACCATGGTGGGATGCGTTCTCTTCCATGCCACACTGGCCAGGGCCCCACACGTGCCAGCGTTCCGCACCAGGCACCGCCTTCTCCTCTGTTCCGTAAGTGGCCAGTCCATTAAATGTTCCGCTACAAGGGAACGCTTCCCCAAAAACACACAGCTCCACATGGGCTTTGCTTGTATTTACATTTTTTTTCTGGCAAAATTCCACAAAGATCGAAACGAGATCACAAAGCACAGAGACTGCACTTGTTCTGCCATCTTCAAGAGGGGAAAAAAAAAAAAAAAAGACTTTAAAATGAATAATTAAAAAAAATAAAATAAATAAAGAGCATTGCCGTACTCGTGAGGTGGTCAACGCTATTCCTGTACTAAATATGAATTTGTAAACTAATAGGCCTTCACTATTTGGCAGCCCCTGGTTATTTCTCCCTAATGCTGCATTGCAAAATAAATTACCACTGCTAGCCATCTCCTGTCCCCGCGAGGTCGACAATCGAGGACACGTGGAGCGAAGCCTAGCGAGTCACTAACGGCTACCCGGGTTACAGAGAGGCAGCTGGCGACCCGTGGAATAACAGACGCCTCCACTCCACTCCACTGCGGCGCACCACCACACTACACGTCCCGGGGTAAGCAGTGATCGATCGACTACCGGTTTAGGCAAATTAATATTATTGCATGGGTTGCACACCTCCAATGCACTCAGGAAGATGAAATAGGAAGGGGAGAGAGGGGGCTTTTGTTGTAGGATAATTGAGACAGTTAATCTATGCCAAAACAAGGAGGTGAGCAATGTCAACGCTATGGAGAGAGCCCAAAATCACCCTGAAGATCTTGCGACTTCCTCACAAACTCTCCAGTACATCCCATGAGCACCAAGTTAGCCAACAGATTATAAAATTCATTTAAGGCCCTACCGTAAACACGCGTTCCATATAAACGCCCGTCCCTTCCTTTTATTTTAAAATCTAGAAGTACTTTTAAAGCCCAATTTTAAATCATTGACATCGAATGCAGCGCCAAAGTCAATGCACAGTGGAGCCAGATGACCCGGCAGCTTAGGCACAGATGGGCTGGCCCCTAACTCTAGGAAAGATGTCACCTTGGAGACAGCAAAGAACGTCCCAGCACCGAAGGACCAGGAACAGAACGAGAGCGACGGCTGGGGTTGTCCCTAACTGAGACAGTACTAAATTAAGTTCCATTGAAATCAATAAAAGAATTGTCCAGAATTACAATCCACTTAGACTAAATAAAAAAAACAGTAGGCCTACATGACCAGAATTTAAGCTAACAAAACGATACCATTACTACGTTAATCACCATCGACTATGAATCCAAAATGTTCATCAGCACAAATTTAAAAAAGGAAACTTCAAATCTAAAAAAAAAAAAAAAAGGCCCACTTTTTCGTTCCTAACTGCGTTTATTTTGTGAATTAGTAATTACAGCACCTCTCACTGAAGCATCCATGCTTACATGTGAATAGCCAGCAGCATCGAGTCTCTCGGGTGGGGGGGAGTCAGACATGAGTAGAAGACTAAATAAAGAATCTACTTGCCCACCATCTCCCTCTGTTCCAAAAGCAGTCTTAAGTTTTAAAAGGGTCAGATTAAAGGAGCTTTAAAAACAATCACCATTCCACCGAGGGACTGTTTCCCATGCCTTTATTTCAGGAATTGAGTATTCCCCAGGTCGTGCTCAAGGCTGGACGTGAAAAATGAATCCTGCACCAAGCCAACTCGGAGCGCACTGTCCTGGGACTCCCCCCAATGTGGCTTCCTTAGAGTCACTCCGCAAGTCCTGGCCGCGTTTTAGGCCTCGGAGAAATATAGGCTGGCATTCCAAACACTGACAACTGATTGTGAATAACCATTTGGGTAAAAACATGAAAAGGCCACAAACTCTGTGACAAATTTTAAGTGTGTGTTGGGTAACACAGAATGGAGACCAACTTTTGGGTAAATAGGCAAATTTTTGACTCCACTGGATTTTTCTGGGAAATCTACAGTATATCTGTCCTTAGCGCAGTTTTCCACATTTTCTATTTAGAACATTTTAATAACTTTCTAAATACCAGAAACAGGATTAAATATCATGATTAGGTAGTGCTCTACGAGGCAGGTCAAACTTTGATACACTCAACATGCCAAATGATTTAAAAAAAAAAAAAAAAAAAAAAGCTCTCTCATATAAGTTGAATCAAATAATGACAAGGAAAGTGGATCATAATCAGCACATTTTGAAAGCACTGAAGATACAAAGGGCAGGTAATTTATTCCAAAACCAAAATGTACTGGTACAAGGCGATGACATTTTGAACAAGATGTAGAGTCCAAGTCATCAAATTTTATATTTCAAATACACAAATTCATTTCTCACACAATGGCGTTTGCATTTGACTGCTAGTATATTCCTATTTCGTTTGAGCCTAAATAAATATATAAAATCGACACAAATAATAACGTCAACAGTATCCACTCCACAGCCATGTTGGAGACAGCCCTTGATTAATCGGAATGTAGCCGGTGTGACTCTGTTAGACAGCTAAGCTCAAATCACCCATCAAAAGGACATAAGGATGGCAGACGGAGGTCCCGCTTGCACAGATAAGCCTAGCTTCGACATCTGTCCGTCTGGCTTTCACAGAAACCCCATTAGTGCTGTTTCCTCTCCTCCGGTTGAGCCAACATGCCACAGAGAGATGGCTGTTGGACCCAGATTAATCGCATACACCCAACCTTTTCTCTCCCCCCCATCCCCCTCTCAACCCCACCCCACTGACTACGACTCATTTTTAGAGTTGTAAAAAATCCCAACAGCGTGCAATACCGCCTCCCCAGGGCAAGGGAGTCATTTTCTTTGTATCCGTGGCTCACTCTCGGCATCGTTTCACAAACGAGCTCTAGCCGGTGAGCCCTTCACTCAACTCCCGCGGCCGGGCCAGCGGCCGACATTCATCTTGGTTTCCGAAAGCTGTCCGCCACGAGTACTTACAGGTTCACTATAAACAGCTACCTGACAGGATGCTAATGCCGTAATGATAAACATACTGCAGAAATCACTGAGCGCTACACCACAGCGTCTAGACAGAGGTACTAATGGATGCAAATGGTACTTATACTTCTATTAGTTATGTCAATTATTAATAATTCTAATAAAATAATAATCGGACATGTTAACACTAAATGGGGAACAGGAAGAACACGCAGGCTCACAGCTAATACCCATAAGTGTATGTTAAAGCTAAAAAAGATGACTTCTGTGTCCAATAGACTAGATGGAGGTACTAATCAATGGCACCTGTGAGAGGTGTGCGCCTACCACGGATTACATCCACCGCGTTGGCCCTAAAGATTAATATACACAAACCCTGCATTAAAAAACACCAAGGACCCTCAACACAATATGCACAGGGGACTAACAAGGACAATGACGGTAATGATATGGCCCAGTTTACTTAAAAAAGAAGCCCCTAATTGAAATCCTTATGTCCCAAAAGACTCCATCCTGAGGGAGATGAGTTTTTTGCAAAGTAATATCTCTTAAATATACATTTTCAATTAGGAGTTGTGTGCTGTAGCCCGGCTATGAGAGTGAATCGATGCTCGATCAAAAGCAGCACAGAAGAGCCAGATCCCACATCATCCCCAATTCTACTTGTGGCCCCAATTTCGAACATTCCCTTTAAACCAAGGGGCTCAAAGTACAAGACAATGAACTCAGAGCCAGGGTGAGTCTGTTGTTACACCGTTTTAATGGTCAACCATCAAAAAAGCTGGAACGCCTGTCAGCGTTCAAAATGCACAGATATACGTTAACTGAAGCGTACTGTAAAGGTGGGGCTTTTACTCAGCCACTTAAAGGTCTCTTGAGTCCTTTCAGATACAGCTAAGAGACATCACTGAAGGCGAAGGCAAGAACCCAACTGAGGCAATGTGCATCAGAAAATGGATAGAGGTAGAGTCTCAAGGCAGGACGGATGGCATTTTTCATAAGACCAAGGCAAGTTCATAAGACCTCAAACCATACATTTCATTCTTCATTAAAAAAAAATCCAGTTAAGGGCCACATTTATGATTTCAATGGCAAAAAACATAACTCACCACTTGGATAATGCAGATTAATTATTGAGCAATTCATTACTTTTTAATGCAGTTATTTTTTATAGTTCTCTATATTTCTGCCATCTTAACTTGCCTTGTCAACCAAATTCGCCATCGTAATAATTACCAACATTTACGGTCTCTGGTTACTGACTTGTGACGTCACTTGGATGCAAAAGAAGTATTTCTCAATTTACCGCCGCAATATCGAAGAGAATATAAAGCAGTAAATATTGATAAAGGGCATGAGGGCAATTCATACAGCACCAAGTCAATAGTTATGCGGTTTGTGTTAATGATGAACAGAACAGTTACAGGAAGTGTGTGTGTGTGTGTGTGTGTGTGTGTGTGGGGGGGGGGGGGGGGGGGTGTTACCCCCATATTAAACACTACTGCCCCCACAGAAAGAAACAAAAAACCCCCGCCCGCACCACTAACAAAAACCCCCCCAA
>JAACJT020000032.1:13585523-13604585 GCA_009936485.2 Gymnarchus niloticus | reverse complement strand
CAGTGTAGTGGAAGCAATGAACATGAGTTTGGGCAGGCTTCGAGAGGCAGTGGAGGACAGGGCGGCCTGGCGTGCTGCGGTTCATTGAGTCACGAAGAGTCGGACACGACTGCGTGACTAAACAACAACAACAACAGCTATCATGTACTATTGCCATTATTTTAATAATTAACTAGCATTTATACACCATAATCTACAGAACCATTAGACAAACAATCCATCTGCAAAATACATAATTATCCAACATACCTTAAAAAAATGTACACATTCACAATACATAAGACAGTTTCACGGACACTTTAATGGAGGTGTAGTAGAAGGAACTGGACTGTGCCGAGTACCTCACCGCGGTCCCGAAACACTTCTGCCGAATCCACCACCGACCCCAGGGAGCCATTAAGGCAGAGAGTGCTTTCGGTCCTTTTTAACTCTGGGCAACAGGGCTGCCATCACCTTCAAGAGGAGGCCTGGCTAACATCTCTTCAAATGCCTGGCGCCTCACTCTGAAGTTCAGGTACTTTGAGGATACTTTTTGAGTCTCGGTCAATGGTATCTCCAGAGTTCCTGGATGGACTGGATCAATACGGAGTCAATCTTGTACACCTATTTGATTCCTAAGTCTGCCCTAACCTTTTCTATCTCCATGGTGCCCATGTGGCGCCTGGCAAATAAAAGACAAAACTTTTCTTAAATCCCCTTTCACTGAAGGATACTACATTTCTGTCATTAGTAGTGAATTAGCATGGCACCAAACTAGTGCAGATTGTTGTCCCCCTCCTCACCCGATGATGACAATCTTCATCTAGCACTTGTCCAAGAATAAAGAATGAGCTTCTCCAGAAAGATCTGTAGGAACCTCTCGTAGCAAACTGCACAATATTAGCTTGTTCTCTCCGAAACACCAAAAATAAAGACCTGCAAGTACAGATTCTAAGTTTGCATCACAAAGACTGCCATTTTGAATCCCACAGCCGGCAGAGTGAGCACATCACCGCTGGGTCCTTAAGCAGGGCCCTTAACCCCAAAAACTGCTCCAAGGTACTGGATAAGTCGCTGACCCTGCACCCTAACCCCAAGCACCCCTCACACCCGTGAGTGTGTGTCTAAGGGAAAGCAAGATTGGATATGCGAAAACTAACAAATTCCTGTGGACCCATGCGCCAATAAACATCCAATAAAGTTTAACTTCATTTAAAAGCTAATAAGTGTATTACTGAATAACTATTATCATTAAATTTTGCACTTGATAGGAAGAACTTTTTTTGACATACGGTACTTCTTCTGAGCTCATGTCTTACCTGATCAAGCAGTTTCAAATATAACAGGGAGGGACGGGCTTGAATGGAGGGGGAAAAAAAAAGAAACCTAATAAAGGACGGTACTGTGGAACTGCGGATGAGAGTTGGAGCGAGTTGCTAAACCCCACGCGCTTTGCAAGAGGGACCTCAGAATACCCAAATCCCCCTGACAGACGACTCCTTGTCCTGCTCCCTACATCCCAAAGCTGGCTACAACCAGATAAACTGGACACCCAGGCAGGCTGCTCCTTCTGTGGGATGGATGCCAAATTGTGAGGAAGGGAAAAAAGCCTTCTCAGAGTGACCCGAGAAGCCGCTTGGGGTATGCCCCCCGGGCCCACATTTTTATGAGCCCTGATAAAAAATTTATTTCTAAGGTGGCATACAGCACAACTGTTAACATCCAGGACCTGCCACCAGACAGCTGTCATTGCGGCATTATGAGGAGGTATAAGTCATTTCAGCAAGGTGACCAAATCTCGTTTCAGCTTGTTTACAGAGAGGCACACTTGTTTAGTAAACCTTATTACGTACTTTGAATAATCAAGGAAATTACGCAGTCTGAGGGTTCTGTCCTCCCCATTTTAGGATTTGTGACCACCCAGAAAACCTTCAGAAACAGCCCGAAACCGTTAAACGGAAAGCATTTAATTCCTGTAAAACCGCCTCAGGTTACGATTACTGGGCAATGCTCTCGATGAGCAAGCGGGGTTACCACTCAAAGGCATCGTTCTGGATATGAAGAGAAGGCCATTATTTCTAACAAAACGACGGGCAGGAGACACATTAGGAACGGCTTACAGAAATAAACAAGAAAAACCAAGGCCATGAAGAATATCTACAAAAACAGCAAAGCTCAACCCCAACTGCTGTGATTATTGAATATTTATGCTGTAAGGACATCAAACCCTTGCAAAAAAAAAAAAATATATTAAAAAAAGAACATTTATTATGGTGTTAAAACTAAACGAGGCATAAATGCTTGGTACACACATTCAACCTTCAACCATCCCTTTTGTAAACGTGCGAGATGCAAAGCATGAGGAGTTTCATGGCCAGGAGGGGAGATTCAAAAAATCTTCAAGAGCAAGCCGAGCTTTGAGACCATGCAGGGTAAACACTACAAGTCATCTGCCTGTCAAAACCTCTTAACGGGACACTCGCCGAGAGCAGTGCATTCTGGTTATTGCCAAGCACCTGAAACTTCATCTGCTCTCTTCATAAATTTGCCTCTACCCCTTTTGCCACTGAAAAAGTGGTACAGTCCGCAGTTTAGCTATTAGCAGAGTTTGCTAACCGGGGGGAAGAATTTAATTTCTCTTAATCTGCATTTTTCACAGAAATTAATCATTGCAGCCAGCCTCCCAACTTTCCTCGCATTAAATGTAGACATTTTTTTGAGCATCACTGCATGGATCCTCCGGCACTAAGCTCACGGTTACTTGTCCTTTTGCGTTAGGGAACTGGCCCTAACAGTGAAACAAACACAAAGAGCATTTAAAAATAAATGCCAAAGGCACAAGTTCATGTCATTTCACACGTGTACATCAAGCTTTACACTAGCATGTCGAGGATTAGCAGCGAAACGCAGGCTAACACCGCAAAAAGAGAATTGAGCATGCTTTGGTAAACAGTTCCACCTTATTTTTAGCCAATGCATAAAAAGCAGTTTGAGTCTTTTCTGATTAAGCTAGGAAATCAAGTGTTACACTGTTGCTGCTGTTTTGTAAGACTTCAACTGAAATAAGCACTTCCTTGTGACGCAAACCAGTACAATGTTCCCTGGGCCCCAGTACAGTTTTTAGGAGCCACTAAACTCACAAGAATTAGGCATTCAATCCATATTCAAGCAAATTTCTATACATTTACATCGCCTCTATTTAGATTCATTATCATAGACCTGAGTGCCTCTCATCCGATTCCATCCGTCTCAAGGTGCATTTTAAGCCTCTCTCAAAACCATATTTTGTTAAATTGAATCGGTATTCAAAAAAGCCCAAAGATGGCAGTCTTCCATTGCTTCCTGAGTCTAGGCAATAAACATAGCATCCATCCATCCATCTTCTAACCACTTATCCTGGTCAGGGTAATGAATAGGGCATTTTCAGCTAATCAGTCAGCTAAACTGTATCAATATCTAAAGCATTACACTTCCCTCAAGGACAAGACCATTAATTCATTATCAATTCATTACATATTGGATATACTCTGGATGGAAACAACCAAGATATTCTTGGGTTTCACTTTGTCTTGTGATTTGCTTCCTGAAGAGTTGATCTGTTTAACTATGCCCTCTGTGGTAATATAGATGAATTCATGGGATCCTGTGAGTATTGCAAACTTGGCTTCTAAAATGGACCACACATTTTTACAGGGCCAAAAAGTCACAGGAGCACAAGAATTAGGAAGTAGAAAGTGGAAGTTGTGGTGGTTAGATTAACACTACGCTACTAGAAAAACCCAAACAAACCATTTGCAGAGCACGTAAAATCTATTCTCCATCTACCTAAACATAGAAATAAGGAAACATATGCATTGATGCATTGATGAAGCTGGTTTTTAACCAAGGTACACGCAACGTGAATCCTCCAGTTGCACGTGAAATTACAAGAATGCTTTAAAAAAAAAATAAAAAAATCAGGTTTGTAATTAGGGTCTTTGTTAGGAGTCAGGCAATATCAGAGCTGGGAGAGAGATTAATGTGCCTTGCAACATGAAAAATGGCAAGGCCTTGCACCAGCTTGGGGATGAAAGAGAAGCCCCGCCCAAATCACCAGAGGAGGCGGAGATGGAAAAAAAGAAAAAGCTGAAACGTAGTCAGGAGATGCAAAAATGTGTAAGCCATACTTCCTCCTGCCTAAGGCAGACACGGCAAATGGAACACAAACAGCAAACGACTAAGACTAATAACTAAAGTGGACTCTCCTCAGGACTAATGAAGAGCAATGGCTTTAATCACGCCGAACATGGCTGCAAATCGGCTTAAAGCCACGGCGATGCATCCTGATACGGGCTTGGGGGGGGGGCAAACAAACACAATGAGGTAAGCTGGCCGCAAGGACATGAGGAACCAACTTACACCACAATTAACTTCTCGTTTCAGATGAACGCATAATAGCGAATGCTGCTGGTCAGTGACCTAAGCACCATGTGAAGATGGAAGTGTACAAATCAGTCTCCTAGCAGACCGCAGAGTTTCATAGAGTATTGAAATCACATTCCTAGCTTTATTAATCACAACCCTTACAGTGAAATCAGATTTAAAATTCAGGGGGACTAACCTAACGCAGTCCAAACACACACAAATTACTCTTCAAGAAAATGAGTCTTCAAGTTCACAGAATCCTGCTCTGCCTTAGTCGAAGAGGCCTAACACTGGTGTGTATAGAATATGTTAAAGCTGAATCTCTTGCCAACCATTCAAAAAAAAAAAAGCCATAATGCACAAAATTTACATATTATTCTATTTACATTTTAAATGTATCATTTAATGAACTATCGAGATTAGCAATATTGCAAACAAAATATTAGAAACGGTATGCTCAAAGCACAGCAGAGACACATGACAAAAGCAATGCTTTGCTCAGCTCGAATTTGAATAATTCTTGTTAGACATTACTGCAACGTGAGCCTGAATGACAAAAAAGGGTAACCTGAATTTAATTTTCAGTACAGCTGATCGCTTGCCTGGTATTTACCCGGGCTGACTGGGGCTTTGAATGAACTTCATTGAAACGCGTCAAAACACTGAAGAAGAGTATTCTTTGTTGTAGACTCAAAGAAAGTGAACACTACAAAGAGTACATTCATACAGAAATGTATTTTACATTACGGGGGAAAAAAAATGGACCCTTTCCTCACATTTCAACCAGATGTAGCCATGTCACTCATGAAGTCTCTTAACACTAAAACTAGCCTGTCGGGCAAATCGAGCAACTCCACGCACTGTCACTGCTATGCACAGCCATATATACAAACGCCTGCACCCTCATTAACGAGCAAACTTCCAAAAAAAGAAAAAGCTATTGAATGTTTAACTGCTCAAGTTAATCAATCCCATGGTCGAGCAAAAGTCAAAAGGAAGTCAAATGGAAAGAACAGTCAACCAGTTGGGAACTTGAGACAACTAGTGAATTTACTGTCATGCAGTCTTGCACCTACAATTAAAATTATGACGCACCTAAAATCAGTTATTGATATGACTACAGTAGCAAGATTTATTGCTTAATTATAGAATAACACATTTGTTGCCATGCTCGTTTTTGTCCTCGTTAAAATGTGCATCTACTCATAGTAATCTCTCAGTGTTCATTTATATTTATATAAAATTTAAGTTAAAATTCTGAATCCATACAAGTGGACTTACAACCTAGGCAGAAAACCCATTAAAAAAAAATGCCCCCTTTACGGGACAAACAGTTCATGATGATTACATCAAAGTCAACCCAGTCACCACTTAAATTATAATGTCTAATCAGTAGCTCTAATACCAATCACCTGTATCACCTCTTTGTATTGACTGAAAACCGTTATCGGTTGATTGGTAGTTAAGTAACTTTGCTGTGTTTAAGAAAACGGTGAACTGCTTCATACAAATTATCATATAGAAGATGTGGAAACCAAACCCTGCTTCACGTACAGAGGGACACCTGTTTGTATGGCACTTTTCAGTTTACCTCCTTTTTTCACACATCCCAGATTCTCTTCCACAGTTACATCACCGTGGCTCTGATCAGAACGCTCCCCCCAACCCAGCGACATCAAATTTGTATTTACAAGATTATTTCCATCACCCGTCCTCCTTCCCGTTTCACCTTAAGAGGGAAAGATAGTGGAGACGTTGATACCATTAAAATCACAAAATATATTACATTATTCATGAGCAGCTGCGGGATGAGTTACTTTAAGTTATGATGAAAGGTGACAAGATGGCAGAAAGCCACATCATTTTGACATTCTGTACATGCATTTTATATAAAAGAACCGAGGCACACACAGACAAATACACACATCCATTCGTACAAACACATGCAGCATAAACGTAATAATTTTACATGACTGGTTTTTGAAATGAAAGAAGGTTGAATCAGATGAAGGCAGCCCCATTATCTTTTAACCCCCATGCTCCCCACCCACATTACTGTAACAAAGCCATTTCTGCGCTGCTTTCCTATTTGGACATAATCCTATTTGTAATTATGGTACCTGCATTATGGAGAAGCAAGGCCTAGCTGACTACTAAGCCAATGATAATATAAACAGATTAACCTTTTAAACTTCTTTGGGACGATGGCGCATTACAATTACGAATGGCATGATCATTAACATTTTTTCAATGAACCAAATAAATCATTTAACTTTGAGCTACCCTTTAAAAGCCTTATTTTTCACCTGGACATAAGGAGCCCTGATCTCAAATATGAAGCGAAGCTCCAAATTTGCTGTTAGATTAATTTTTTTTTTTTTTCTGTGGCACAACCTAGAGCAAAGTAGTTCAAATTTTGATAAACAAAAACACATAGATGAACCAATGAGTTATCTCCTTCATCTCGGTGTTTAATTTCTAAACAGATGAATAAAAGTAATGAAAAAGCTAACAGAACTGACACAAGGTAACTGAAGCACACAAACATAACCTATGATAGCCGACACAGTCTTCCCAAAAAGGTGTTCTGGCATCCTCGGCATAAGCCACTGATTATCATTTTTGACAACAAAAAGGCCTAGAAAAGCTCTTCAGTTTTTCAGATAACAGACTTCACTCAGAAAACACATTACACACGCATTGACACCAATGAGCACATGCACACACGCGTGGGTGTGCTTATCAGCAAGAAGACAGGTGCCAGCAATGTCAAAGTTCAAAGTGACTTCGGCAGTCATCGCACTGTGCCGTAGCAGGGGTAGACGCCTGTAATGAAAGTAGATTCAATCGAGGCCGTTTCCCATCCTTTATCAAGACAAAGAAAACGGCCCCTCTTCTAGTTAAATGCTCAAAAGTGACGTCAGCAGCCTCTTCCCAACAAAATTTATTCGCTGCCTTAATTTTATAGATTATTTTTCTGGAAGATGTTCAATCAAGGCTTCCACTACTGGCCAGTGATCTATGTCTCCTCCGCAGGGCTCCTGACTTCCTTTTAACTTGACCCAGAAAGAAGAATCATTTGCTGTCTGGCCTTCTGTCTTGTTATTAGGGTACCGTACCTCCCTCTGACCCGAAAAAGCACATCCAGATGGCTCCTATGACCAGCTCTGCATCCGAATCATAAACACGACTGATCTCTGCTCAGAAGATGCTGGTTCTGGGTGGGGAGGGAGACTCTGGTAATAAAGAGGTCCAGAGGTCCCGACCAAGATTATGTCACGGTACGCACTCATCCGAAGAGAGCACGCGTGATTCGGCGAGGCAGCCAGTCCGGGGAAAAATCTCCTGACGGACTTCTCACTTCCAGATGATTTACTTGCAAGCCTTACGAGCAGACAGCACAAACACTCAACCAGGACAGTGGGAAGGTTAATAAAACCAAGCCAGGAAAGTTCTTAATTTTCTAACCAGTCTGTTAGTAGGAAACGGTAAAAACCAATCAGCATTTACCACTGATGCCACGTATACTGCCTCCCCCCCCTCCTCCCAGCAGCAGGAATACGAACGTCACAATAAGACGGAAACGGAAGTGCCTTTGACCCGCACGTTAGCATCCCGCTGGTTTATGATGCACTCTTTCCTTGGGGTGGCTCTCAAAGGACAAAAACCAAACCAATATGGAAAAATACAGACTACAGCTGGCCGGTAAGAGTAAAAAACACAATGACAAGGCACGGGCATCTCGCGACATAAAAGTTTACGTCCGCGGTCAACGGCTCGCCAGATTAGCGCCGCGATGTTGGCGCCTGAAATTAATTACCATAATTAGTATACCTCAGCATCAGTGTAACTAAGCTCATTTGCCCGGTAATACGCTGGATCTTATGTGCTTAAATCCCATAGCTTCGCTGTTCCAAGATGGAAGACCCGATTATGTTTATGTCAACATGTATTACAGCTGTCTTAAGTCGGAGCTGTTTCATTCCACGCAACCTGCGGCGTCACCTCTGCGGTGCAAGCTGGATTTAAAAAATAATGAAACGACGCTAATTATGTTGCGACATATATTCAGAGGAGATGACTAATTAAATTAAACAAACGGCACCTCCTTAACACACTAGTAGTGTTGGTGCGCACCTGGAAAGCAATGGGTTGGTTAAAAAGCTTTGTCAATAGGCATCATTAGAACACCGTAGACTGCAGATTAAACCGGGACTGTGCCTCCATTCTGTTTGGCTGGATCCTTCGGTTCGGCTACATGGCCAAAACGCCGCAGTCGAAGATGAGGGGAGAGTAATGAGGCTCATGGGGTGGCAAAGAACCCTTGGTGTGGAGATTTATCTAAGACTACGTTTGATAGTGGCACCTAATGCACACACTTCAGCGTTTATAAAACGCTCACAAGCCAGCTTAGCTACTAGATAGATGACACGCTTTCAATAGCGCAATGACTACATAGACAGGACCACACCCTTTGGCAATGGATGAACCAGAAAACGGAGGGGAAGACAAAAAAGAAAAATTAAAATGTTGTTTTACTGCAAGCTTCAAATCTCACAGTGCTAGTCATACAACATTAAAAATAGCCAGACATACGTTTACTAACAAAGGAGGTGGAACAACACACTTTATCATGATCCTTTTTATTCCATTATGAGGAGTTAGTAAACCAACAATATGCTGTATCCTGTAACTGGGAGAAAATACAACTCACACAGTATATTTGATAATTGCATACACACTGGACTGAAATTTCATTTCCAAGTGACAGGACTCAAATGAATAATCTGTGCCCACAGTTTAACGGCTGGCACAAAAGGTGAATGTCTAAAACTTCCTCACTTCTCAGTCTGCGAAGCTATCGAAGTTCAGCAGCAAGATGCAGATGAGGCAAATACGCTTAAAATCGACGACAAGAGCAACGCTGATATGACTACACAGAGCAGGTGAATGGCGTGAGACTTTGTAGAATACTTTGAATTACCCCCATTTACGATTGCAGGGATGACTAGAGGCCTATCTGAGTTTCCCCAGCTACAGATTTATTGCGATATTTGTACCAGGCTGTGCTCTTTCCATTGAGCCCTCGCCCATAAAATCCTAGAGGTTTGTTTAAGCCACACCAGATTACTGTAGACCTGACAGGCATTGTTCGGGATCTCCACTGATGTCTGCAAACGCACTGCACTACAGCTTCTTCTCCACGAGCTTCCCGGGTTCTCTGGTGCTTAAAACTACACCGTGGAAGCAGAGACGCGGAGCCCATAATATCTAGGTTGAGCAGAGGAGCTGTAAAAAACAAAAAGCAGCCTGAAAGTTTTAGAAACAATGCAGCAGCCACACACCAGATACATGGCCCTTTCTAAAAGGGCAAATTCAGCTATGCAGAATCACTCGCAAAAGTACTGCACGTTACGTGAGAACGGCAAGTTAGACAACGTGCAATCAGGAACCAGAATGTAGCATGCAAGTTCTTTTTCATCACCCCCCCACACACACGCAATCTGAAACCAAAAATCTTCCAAACTGATAATTACGATACAGCAGGAAATAAAGCTTCCCTTTATAAAAGGAATGATTGTCAGCCTGTTATGATCCCAGGCTAGTAGAACAAGAAGCCACAGTAAAACCACAATAATAACTAAACGTAAACAAGCGGTCCATCAGTTCCATGCAAAACTCTTAAAGACAGTTCTATTTTGGCAAATTCATTGAGCCACTAAGACATTTAAATGTGGCACGCACTACCATAAAGACTTACCGCCTGTCCACATTTCTCTTTGAGTAGAGGTGAAGATGACCAAATTATATAGACATTTACTCTGCATAGAGCCTGACCTCAATTATGGTTCAGCCATAAAAATATTCCAAGACTGGTGACAGCCTGACCATAGAGACCAAGCCACTTTAATTAGCGCTTAAATTTTCATCTATTAATTACCATTATTCAGTGGTTAAAAAAGAATAAAATACAAATCTAGAAGTAAACCAGCTTATTAATAAAAGAATAACGTTTGGCCAAATCAGGCATCAACTGCCTGCAAAGCAGAATTTGGCCCAGAGAGAATCTACCTGTCTGTCTACAGGTATATCTAATTCAGTTGGCAATGGATCAATAAAAATAGGCCACAACAACCTCAAGCAAGTCAGAAGCTGACTTTATACACAATAAGTTTGTTTTTCTCATGCATGTGGCAAATAAATAAATAAGTCTATAGTTTCAATCTATAGACAGGAAGCATTCCTGAAAGCAGGATCTGTCAAATGAAGGCATCACTTCTGTTCCACGTGGTAACAGACACTGGGAGATTATTTCATGTCCTATTTTTACAACAAAAAAATTGGACCATTTGTCAAATACCTAGAGCTCACCGCAGGACCAACTAGCCACCGATGGCTCTCAGAAACACATCGTGACATTTCTCCTACTCTCGTCCTTCGGGGGGGGGGGGTCGACCAACGAAAAAGGCGCGGCCAAGGCAACGAGACGACATGCGGGAGCGCATCGCGCAAAACGTGCAGCTAAAGAACCCGACGGGGGGGGCGGTGTTCCAGATCGCAGCCAAAGAACGGGCTGGAAGCCCAAGCTAGGGAGGCAAGCGTCAAGGAGACGGAGCTACAGAACTGGATACACAAAGGAGGCACTTTGCTAAATCATTATTTAAAAAAACACCCCAGAGTCAGCTTGGAATTCCTGGAGACCGTGCGAGAACTTAGCTTTCAGCATGCACGGGAGTCGCTACCGCACCGGGCCTCTCGAGAAGCAGCACACAAAGGACGGCGAACAAAATGAGTCATCAAAAGAGGAATTGTTACACAGCAGGAGAAACGGGGAACCAAAAAAACCAACGACTTTCCAAGTCATTCAATGTGCTGGAGACTTGCGAAACGCTGAAGCGGACTCCCCAATCCAAACGCACAAAGAGAGCCGTTTTGCACATTTCACAGAGAACGGCTTGCGCTCCTGACGCCGACGATTTGCACGCAAACACGATCCGCCGTCGAATTCCCACTACTTGCCAGAAAATGCGCTTGGGTCAATGTTAGCGAGCACGCGAACGCACATTTCATGTTCATTTGCATCACAATGTGTGTTCCTAACTTTCTAGTTTGGAGGCCACAGGTAAAAAAGTACAGGGAATACCAGTAGCAAACCTCAATGTTATATTGTGATTTTCATTCAATATAAAAGCAAAAAAATGGGACAGTAAGTAAACCATCGCTGCATCGCAACGCTGTTGGAGCCAACATCACCCGTGATTGAAGTCTGTTTTTACTGAGTGTGTGGGAGCCCTTTGTAGAACCAACACACTCAGTTACCGGAGAAGGATGGACTCCAACAGTAAGGCAGCCTGCAGACAGGGTGTAAATGCAACACCGACTTTGTGTGGTCTACAATGGTGAGGGACCAAAACACCCAACCCCCTACAATGCCAACCTCACTAACGTATTTCATCTTGGCCGCATTCTGTATTCATGAGCTGACAGATTAAAGTAAAACAAGGGTGTTAATGTCAGCTACTTAAATCAACTTAATATACTGGGGTTCTTTTTTTGGGTGGAAGGTGCTCCCAGCCAAAAACCCACAGACAATTTCACAGAAGAGTAACTTTCTGAGGTCATAATCCTTTAATACGGCAGGAATGCGACACGACTTGATGACGGCGGCGTTATTTGCGTGGCCTTCAGACAAAATGCAACGCGGTACTGGAAAGGAACCATAGGAGAGGGCTGAGGCACTGCTTTGTTTTATCCAACCACCGTGCGACGCCTCACGCTGGGATTTTCGTGTTAAGTTTCTCCTCACTGTGCAGAACCTTCTTAAAAGGCATAATGTGGCTGACAGCACCATGGGCTCACGGCAGGCCGCTGCAGCCTACCTCACCCAGCCAGAACACCTTTAACCATGTTTTCAGGGCACTGGCACCACTAATCACTAGAGGACAGCGCCCTCCAAGGAAAAGCCGCAGACGCAATGTTGGCGACTGCTTGACTGACACCCAAAGGGGACTCTTTTTCAAGGAAGCCGCAACTTGGCCTAAAGACGCAGACTCCAGTCAACCCCAAAGCTTCCCCACCAAACGGTGTCCTGATTCCAGAAGCAGCCTCGACATCCCTCCCCTCCCACCGCCACCTCCACCACCACCCCCACCCGCGCCGGGGCCCTCCAGAGTTTACCCTGCTCGCCGGTGTGCTACGTCACCCCCCCGCACGCCGAGGAAAGGCAATTCATCAACACAAATAAAGAAAGCTGGACCAGCTGCACGGCAGGACCGCTCATCATTAATATCCAGTATATTAAATTACGCCTTATCCACAGGCCGATCTGCATTTTGAATATGTGCCAGGAAGTGGAACAATGAGGAAGGACACAAGGCAAAAAAAAAAAACATCAAAAATAAAAATCAATAGGGAAAGAGGTCCATTAATAAAATTGGACCAAAGTACGACACAGGCTACTAGATGCGCATGAGGCTTTGGCCTAGACCTGAGTAAGCTGGAAAAGCCTGTAACTACCCGCTTGTGAATCTCTCTTCTGATGCATCCTAGTAAATATTTCACACCACAGGGTGACCCCTGGTTACCATCTGCCCCATGTCTCTTATGACGTAGCCCTTTAAAATTCAATGCCTTCAATTGGAAGGCAATTACACACTTAAAAACGGCACTTTCTAAATCAAATGAGACAAACAGAGCATTTAAAGTCTTAATGAAGTACAGCTTCACTCCAGAATGATTGACCTTCATCAGGAGACACACCAAGATGTCAAAGAACGAAGGGGAAGGAGGTCAAGGATAGAAGCCATAGAAACAGATTACAGTAGATCACCCCTTAAATGGATCGCTCTATTAAAAAATAGAAGAAAAAAGCAATATGAAGAATAAGAACCTGGTACTTCATCTGCAGGCCTGTGAAAGGGGGGTGGGGGGCATTCAGTCCTGTGTCTGGGAAATCAATTCCTCAGTTCATTAACCGGCTGCTGTCAAGGTCCTACACCCCTCGTTAATAAGACGGGTCTAATTTCCTACTAATGTCAAGGTATACTCCAGTAATGACTGATCATGTTTACTTGTAAATAAGCAAAGTGAATAACTTATTTCACTTTAGATTACTGAATTCTCTTCTTTTAAATGTGAAAGGGATGCAATTCCTTAAACATATCAAAGATGCCACGGTGGCATCAGTTACGTTCAAAAACACGAGCCGGTGACGTCACCCTAATTTTTGCAAAACGCAATACGTGCACGTGCCAGGCGATTCGATTGCGGCGCGCGAATCGAAAGTACGAGGAACCGCTCGATGCCAGTTTCTGGCCCGGGTGCCCATATGAGACCCCAGGTTTCCGTCACCAGGGCACTGGAGTCAAGATGTCACTGAGACACCCTGTTCGGGGGCTTCAGCATCACTGCCACGATGCTCTACGAACATCTCACCGACAACCAGAACGCAGACAACAAAACAAAAGAAAATCATTTCAGAGACGTGAAAGAAACCACACTAAATCCCTAGTAGCTGCTTCATAGCAAGGCACGGCTGTTTTCAGATCATATCTTTGATAACAAGCGATACTGCAGACAGATAACCTTGAAACCCAAAGAAACACAACTCCTACCTATAACCAGGGAATCTACAATAAATCCAGACCACTTCATTTACTTCTTTTTCTTACAGACGCAATCATACCACTGGCTGCACGTTTAATATATATATATATATATATATATATTTTAATTTAATATTCATGAATGTATTGTGAACAATATTCCTTTTAAACTCAGCCTGCATACATTTTAAGGACAAAAAAAAAAAAAAAACATTTTGAAAATGCTAAGGGGCATGGCAGACTTTAAATCTGACATTGTTGCTTCCTTTGCTTGTAAATCAAAGTATCTTTTATTCCTGAAACATTATTATAAATACAAGCCCCCGGCTGGACCGTGGAGTCCCAGCTCTCATTTACAATCATTTCCAAGTAACTCAGAAATGAATACGGAGCACTTACCTATCAAAGACAATACCCCGAAAATGAAAGGAGGGGAAAAAATTATATTTAACGGACAGCACCCAGATGGTCTTGCATCATATACTTAAAAAGTCCGAATTTCCCAAAACGTCCACCAGATGTAACTACTGAATCAAGCCAAAGGAATCTTCCTGTGGTGCAGGCCGTATTTTGTCACCGCATTGTCACCGGTGCGCAGGGAGGGACGTCCCTTTCAAAACTAAAACAGCATGGAATTTTATTAAAGACGCGGGAACTGATTAGAAAAACGGTTGCATTACTCACAGCTAAATTCACTGAGCTGTTTCCAGGGTAGTTCAGCAAGGATGCACTTTGTCCCCGCAGAAATTGAATTATCTGCTCTTCTCTGACTGAATGTCAGTCAATAGCAGCCCTCCTAATGAATATAAAGGAGGACCCGTTTTAAATGTGTTGTGCCGAATCTCGAAGATTCATCGAGATACTTTTATTACACTTTATTCAAATAGCAAAATGCATCCCTGCAGAACTTCCAAGTCACAAAAACGGAATGTGAACGTTATGTCCATGTAGTCATCCATTAGGGAAGTCGACCAGCACTGCACAAGGTTTTAAATAAACCACTAATGCTTTCTCACCACCATACAACATCCTTAACAAGCTGGTCTCCTTGCTAAAAAAAGAACCCTACCATGAAAAATACTAAATACGTTATGCATATACTTCTCTGAATAAAATGGAGAATGACTATTAAATCTCATCAGCTCAACAAGTTTTATTTATCAAAGCTGCACTTGGGCGCCGCATACATTTATCAGTTTATATTAACCTACATGCTTTGAATTCATCATATCAGGCTTAACTAAGATAGCGGACCAGCATCAGAAACAGACACACTGCAGCTCTGTTGCGGATATTCCACCGGCCACAAACCCCGGACATCCACAAAACCGCATTTTGTGAGCAAGCAGCACGCCTTCGTCTTGCGTCGCTGTCAAATCAGACGAATAAAGCGTGTTGTCGTTAGCAGTTTCGGCGCCAAGCAGCAGCAGCCGTGTAACGGGTCTGAATGCCGCCTGCCGTTCAACGCTCTTTCACGCTATAGAGTTCGTCTTTAATAGGTTTTAGCGTAAAAGTCGGCGTAAAATACACGCACCACCGAGTGCGATTACAAT
Source organism: Gymnarchus niloticus (assembly GCA_009936485.2). Classification (NCBI taxonomy): domain Eukaryota; kingdom Metazoa; phylum Chordata; class Actinopteri; order Osteoglossiformes; family Gymnarchidae; genus Gymnarchus; species Gymnarchus niloticus. The sequence continues at coordinate 13,589,044 of JAACJT020000032.1, read as the reverse complement.
TAAAATGGCTTTATCACAGCGTACAACTGCCTCGCAAAGAGGAATCAAACTCCATGACAACGGCGAGTCCTACACAAAGCAGATTAACTACTATTACTACACAGAAGACTAAATAATAGACCAAAAGAATGTATGGCTCAAGAGCTGCCATTCAACTACACCTCCGTGTCAATCACTCATCCCCCTCCCCCCCCCAGCATATATTTCTGGGGGTGAGTATTTCAAATTCAAATCATGAATTTACTGACACAACCCACATAAAGTACTTTGTTCTTTTTTGTTGTCCTTCTTTCTCAGCAACCTCTGAACTCTCACTAGGAGCCAGACTTTTCATTGAGAGCCTCCTCTACACACCCAGTAATTCTTTTGTGTCTCACCCATGACAACAAGCAGACGTTCCTGCCCATAAGCCTGTCAGGTAAATAAAAGTGCCCCTTTTTTTCTGCCACCACATGGTGCCAATTAAAGTAGAGGGTGTGGGGGCTGATTTAGGGTTAGGAATAATGCCACCCATCCTAACGTTCTCATTTGGTAATCCATTGGCCATCATATCTGTCTTTTTTTTTTTTGTGGCTCACCACCTTAGACCACCAAGCACATTACTCCTGTGGTCTATGGTTTTTGGTGCAATCACCAATATCTTATAATGTCTTTTCTTAACACAGTGTGGAGAAAGACAGAATTGAAATTCGGCAAAATGTTACGTTTTTTAATTGTACCATTCCGTTTTTCGCAAAGTTTTGCTAAAAGCTACATTTAGTGTTTACATAAAGATTTAAATTACCTAATGATTAGAATCAGAACTATTCAAAAGATCATGATTAAAGTCAATATCTAAGTCAGTAAGATGACAGTTGAGAAGCTAATTCATAGTGGTAAGAATTACTTTTGCTAATGCACTAACAATTCAGCTATTCCACAACAAAACTGATATCCTATGAAAACAGACAAATTATTTGCAATTACCTTTAAGGACATCAAAAACATCAAGTCACTTCACAAATTATTTGTTGGTCTCCTGTCCTCTCAACAAAAGTCAAGAAAAGCCAGGTGTAGGAGGAAAATGCACAGCAGTATAACCATAAATACCCAAAAGTCAATTAAACCCCAAGCATCATCATCATCTGCAAAAGCTACAAAAAAAAGCCTACAGTCCAATTCCATGACCTGCTAATCTCAGAGCAGGCCTATTTCAAAGTCATTTCCACTAAATAAGAAATCTGTTCTTAAAAATATGTTTAATCACTAAACAATTTTACTATTAGGCATTATTTTTTACATACAACAGGAACTAGCTGAGAGACAAACTGGTGGAATTTCACTTTAAGATAAAAAATAAAAATATTAGGTTAGAGGTATTAGGCTGCTTGCCAATTGGATCTCAGCATATGCAGAACACGAAAGGAAAAATAATTGCAATTCTAGTTAACCCCTATTCCCTCATTCAGACTTTCAAAACAGCACGTTAACCTGTTTGCTCTCCCGAGAGAGAAAATTAATGGTGTAAAGGCCACACCCCTTTGGTCGAGGTCACGTTGAGTCACACTGGTAGCAAAAAGCATGCGACAGCCTGAACGGGAAAGAAGATGAACTGAAGAACGATTCAGAATTTCTAGCGACAAACAGTCCTGCATGCAGGGAGCAGAGGATGCATTAATGCAGATAGCCAGGGTGCTTGGGGGTGCAGTAGGGACGGCGAGCACTTGTGTCCTAAGTACAAGAGGAAACAAGGAGGGGAGCTGATCTTATAAAGCGGGGTGCTCTCAAAAACGCATAGCCTCACGCTGCTGTTGCCGAGGACGCAAATCAGCCAAGCGTGCCCGGCTGATTTGATGAATCCCCTGAAAGAATGGCGCCACTTGCGGGATCATAATCATGCAAATAGGAAGGTTCGCAAAGAAGGCAGCAGCCCGCACTTAATTCAACAGCTCGGAATATGCATTCAAACGGCCCCTGACAATTTACAGGGTCAAAGGAGCCGTTTTCAGAAAGCGTGCAAACTCGGAAAGCAACGGCCAAACTCGGATTTTCAAATGCAGATCCTGAGGCACTGATTGGTTTAAAAAAAAAAAATAAAATAAACAGAGCACTGCTATTCCTGTCTATAGAAGCACACATTTATCTTTCGACTTACAAAGTTTTCCAAGCCAGATTGGTCACGTGACCTTGTACCATTTTCTCATATACCATTTCCCTATAAAAATTAGATGGCCCATACTAAGGAGTTTCCCCTACTACAAGGAACGGCCAAAAGCTTAAATGCTATATGGTTTGAACTGCATTACCTGTGGCTTTGGAAAATGCTAATCAAAAGTCAAGAGGTATGTTACCAAGACCCTTTCCCACTGCACGGTCAGTCTGACTTTAGCCTGCAGAACCATTTCAGGGTCCAGAAAGGTACAAAGTCCAAAGCACACAGAAGGAGCTCAAGTTGCCTAAACATCACCCCATGATGAGTCTTTGCATTTGCCTGTCACTAAAAAGTGTACATATTTCACTGAACATGTGATACAGCATAGTAAACAGTATAAAACATCAGTACCCCCCCCCCCCCCCCCCGCTTTTGTAAACATTCCAAAAATAAATGACCCATTAAATGTATCTTTTGGGTAATTGCTGAATGTTAATTTATTTTGCTCTTTCTTTAGGTTCACTGTATAATTGGAAAACTGCAGTGACATTATAGAAACTGAATGCTATAATCTGATAATTTGATTCAGATCTAAAACACAGGTTTGAAATAATTCTACCAAAGTCTAAAGCATGTCAGCAACTCTGCTTGCAGTGAGGGTTGAAGACAAAATAAAAACTGACAGCAACCTGAATGCTAGAAAGAATGCAAAAATCAAGCAAGTTAGCCGGAACCCTCTGTGGTAACCCAAATTTATCCCAGATCTGGAAGCATCCATTCCTTATTGAAGCCTGTGATTAATCCCTTGATTTGAAGAGCATTCGAACAAGCTAACTGGCACCATTGCAAAAATGAATGGTACCTCAGTGTTTGGAATGCCTCTCAGGTACAGACATCTGACAGCATTCGACAAATGGAGGAGCCACAGTTCTTGGCTGAGACTTACTGCAATTCATACCTCTTTGCACAGGCAACATTAATCTTAAAAAACCCAGGGATGCTTAGCATATTGTATTGGGAATGCTGGTAATTTATGGATGTTTTCTGCCCATCTCCCTTCCACAAATTCAATATTGTAGTTGTAAGTAAATGGCCCCACTAGTCATTTGAAGTTCGATTTGAAGTGATTTTGACAAAACTTATTCTGCATTTTTAAAAATACACATGCACTTCTATTAAAGATGCAGTAACTTGGGTAAATAAACAGCTGTTTTATTTAAACACTTCTATAGGAGAACCACTGTGTGTATTGCACGTATGATATTGTCATTCATGAATACTCAGTCCCACAGATGTGTGTGTGTGTGTGTGTGGGGGGGGGGGGGGGCACTTTCCTTTTTCCTCTGTTCCTTCAATTCCCCCTGCCGCTTGATATCATCAACATTGAGAA
>JAACJT020000032.1:13573888-13584746 GCA_009936485.2 Gymnarchus niloticus | reverse complement strand
AAGAAGAGGCAGCCCCCGCTTCTCCATCACCTCCGTCAACTAAGAAGAGGCAGCCCCCGCTTCTCCATCACCTCCGTTAACTAAGAGGCAGCCCCCGCTCCTCCATCACCTCCGTCAGCTAACAAGAGGCAGCCCCCGCTCCTCCATCACCTCCGTCAGCTAACAAGAGGCAGCCTCCTCCCCTCCATCATCTCCTCGCAGCAAACACTGCCCTCTTGGCGTCAGCAGATCTCTCCAGCATCCAGCTGAAGCGCCGCATTGTCGCACTCCAGCATTAAACTCTACGGCTACAGGCAAGTTTGACAGGGGTAACTCTGAGCTTCCTGCCCCCTCCCTCCGGGGTCGTAACACGCATATTAAACTGCTTTCGGCAGCGGCCAAGTCGAATGGACGAGGACTGGGCACGGCGGGCAGATCAGGGAGAATCCTCCACGGCGTGTCCTCCTTAACACCATGCGTAATGCTGCAAAAGTCTGCGAAACAAAATGTTCGCATGATTACAGCAGATGTAGCTCATAATATACACGCTACCCCGTCGTAACTTCGTAACTAAGCACGCAGTGGAAAATGTGTTTCTAATTTCGTTACTTTGACAACCGGACGCCCCTCCGCGTACGTATATTGCGCTTATACAGATTTTTGTAGCTGGTAATACAAGAATGACGCATTTTCACTAAGAAAATGGAAAGATAAAAGAATAAGAAAGCAGTTCCATCGTGCAGCCGTATCATTTGTTGGTTTATCGACACTACAGAAACGCCAGTCGCTCTGGGTTTCACATTCAGAGAGATGCCAGTATTAAATAGAGAAACGCATCACGGAAAAAGAGCCGGGGATCAGCCGGCATCCTGACATATTCTCACATCCCGTCCATCAGCACTGTTTGCAAAGTAAAAGAAAGGAGGAGGGAAAGAAGAGCATCCATTCTGGCAGCCGAACTAATAACCCCCTGGATGGTGTAGGGAAGGCTCCCCGGATCCTCCTCTTTGTCCTGGGCTCACTCTGCCTGATAACGGAGCGCAAGCCGCAACTTTGACAACATCTCTAGCTTTTGCGTCTTCTTTTTTTTTTTTTTGTGTGTGTGTGTGTGTGTGTGTGTTTCTTTTTCTCTTTGCTGACAGCCATTTTCATTTCACTGCCCAGCTGTGGACCCGCAGAACTCGGAGCGGAGCGTCTAGTGGGGGGTCGCAGCTGTAGGAACCGTCTGATCCGCTGTGGTCGCCTTAACTGCCCCGATTACTGATTAACAGACTGCAACAATTCCCACTAAATAATAATAATAATAATGATAATAATAAACATATACGAATCTGCCCAAATTAAATCCCAGCAAAGTCTGAAAGGTTGGATTTTCTGCAGTGTTCCTCAGTTGTGGATGATTTCTTTTTTTTTCTTTTCGTTTTCTGTCAAGATCACGAAGAAACTTCTGAGCGCTACTCAGTTACTTTAAAGAGCCGAGCATCGACCCCCCGTCCGTCCACCGCGCTCCGCCGAGCGCAGCGCGGCGCAGAGCAGCGCAGAGCCGCAGGGACGGCGAGCCGCGGCGCACCGCCGACCTACCTTGCAGGAGGAAGGCTGCCGAGAGCACGGATAAAAAGAGCGCTGCGGACAGAGATCCGTCGCCCGTGATCGCCATGTTGGACACCTGCTTCAATCTGGAGGCGCTGCTTCACCTAGCGACAACTGGCCACCGAAAATGACATGCAGAAGAGGCGTGGGAAGCGCGCCTAATATTAAGCAGGAGGTGTGACCGTGAATTCTGCTGCAACTCGGACTGATCTCCAGCAGGCTGCCGTCAAAATGCGCCTTGCCCTGAGCGATGGAGCGCATGTGTCATGTTCTCATGTGCTCTGCTTCGTATATGCTTTTTAAAATTCAGCATAGTGAATATAATGTAGGCGCAAATGTAATTCAGCCACACGCACGCGATTATTATTATTATAGGCATTAATGTATTCCGCATAATAATATTCTCAATAAACATTTACCATCTGTCACCTCGGCGCTCCTTTATAGCATGAGAGGTTTTAGTTACGTGTTGGAATAAAATAATCTTTTTTTGTGTGCCGGTTTCTCCGAATATACAGAACAGGAGGTAAAAGTTTGTTTGTTCCTTTGTTTCCTTCCTTCACATTTCGCCTCGCGCAAAACTCATAAATGGCAAATTGTTATTTTTATTTTTTATTTAAGGGAATTGAGGCTTCATATAAGTGGACTAAACTACAGCACGACATCTGTTGTGTCTTGACTCTCTGAGTGCGGTACGGTGCCTGTACCCTAATCATATACATATTTCATACGTTCGCAGCCTTGAGTCACGCTGTTTGACCCCCTCCCATGGTATACAGAGGGGGCCAGAGATGTCTGGGAAGATTCTCCTTTTCATACGCCCTTCTTAACTTGTCATTTCTAAGAACGAATGCATTTGAAGGTTCATCACACGTGTGAAGTGTCTGACTTGCCGCGTCGATGTCTAACGGCGGTGCCGTCCGCATCTCCGCCCCGTACCCACCACTGATGTGGGATCGCGGCTTCAGACTCGCTGGAAGCTTCTCCCGGGATGAGAGAGAGCATCCTTCGTCATGTTTCGCGCTTCCCCGTTTCCCAGTCGTGGCGGAACTTTTCGAAAATCGCCGCTTTTCGCGGCTCTCGTTTGGCCGCCTGTTCTTCCAGCGCATCCGGACGGGCGCCGGAGATCCACGGAGAGGGACGTGAACTGCGGTGGAGCCTCGCTGTGTGTTTGTGGAGTTCCCCTGACGTGGGGCACGCATGCACATTTAGAAGTGTTCATCTCCTTAATTGCCGCGTTTATAGTATTTTAAAGGGTTTTAGTCGGGGGTGAAGCCTGTCACTTGTGGCTCTTAAGTACTGGAAGTAAAATCCAGCATCCAGTACCTTTCTGGGTACCTTGGAGTTCCACCAAAAGGCAGCAGAAGCGTGAAAGGTCTTCGGTTTATCTTTTTTGGATTTTTGCACAAAGCCAGGAAGGCAGGGCACAGTGGTGCGCTACTGGGAAGAAGCAAGGGGACCCAGTGCTTAATGCCAGCGGGTCAGCGAGGGAAATGCCAGTCTAAGGTTCTCCAAAATCAGTCAATATTTTATGAGCACTGAAATCTGCAAGGCTGAAAAGAACCTAAATGAATGAGCGGTGGGCAGATGCCTTAGGAGGGAATTACATCTGTAAACGGAAGAACTGCAGTGGGGGTTAAAAATATAATCCCGTGGCATTCCCAGTAGTTACCCTTAAATTATAAATCAAATGTGATTATTCACGATACAGACATGTTTCTTAGAACCTTCTCACTCCTGAAAAATGTGGTATCTTCTTCAAAACAGTTGCATATCCAAAGGGAAGATAATCAGTTTTAATATAATCTCATTGTTTTTAACGACAGACATCAACTATTAATCTATAACCAGAAACAGCTATGCATTTTTTACTGATGTCGTAGAGCGGGAGAACCTAGAGGACCAGAAATCATATTTAAACATTTTATCCTTGTTTTTAACTCTATTTTTACAGCTGCAACCAGACAAGTCACCCCTCCCCCTCAACCCTAAGCATCACCCTTGCTTTAAGAGATGAGTTAACAGACTAACAGATAAGCAGCAAGGCACATTAACTGCCTTTCTCGGGGGAGATGGAGCCACACAAGGGTTCAGATGTCAGCCCTTTCCCAAGCAACGCCATTTGTTGCCCTGCGCGGAAGCCACCTGGCACGCTCTTAAAGGGCGCCCTCTGGTGTCCGTTTTTATTGTTCTGCCTCAACGGATGCCAATCCGCGCGGTCGCAAATTTCACTCTCATTCGGCTATCTGAAGCCCACGAGGAGTGTTTTAATCTCAGTTTCACATGCATATTAAATTGGAATATTAAAGTTTAATGATTTCTTAGGTTTACATATCATTTACTAACATTACTAAATCTAAATTACTAAATTGCAATCTTGATTCCGCTTTGAATAAGTGGGATCGCGTTGAATAAAATCATTTGAATTTCCTTACGGTAAATTCCTCTGTTAAAGAGCTGAAAAATACCTGGTCATCCCCCAGCCATAACATTTATGCTTCAGATGAAAGTGTCTAGCTGGAGAGATTAACCACAGTTTAAATCTGAAATCCTAATCACACAAATATCTCCTGTATACTAGCTGGAAGTTTTTAAAAGGCTGAGCAAGCAGACAGTTCACCTCAGTAGATGAAAACATATTTGCGTCGGCAAGAATGAGAGTCAAGTTTACTGGAAAAATGTTCATCTGCTTCTCTGCTGTATTATTATTATGATTATTAGCTTGAATTGCAGTATATTTTAATTATAATGTTGATTGAAATGAATTTTGTGAAGCCAAGATATATAAAAAGGTGGCTGAGAGCAGAGCACAGTGGCCTTGCACCTCTGGGGTTGGAGGTTTGAATCCTGCCTCCACTGTGGGTGGAGTCATGTGGCTTTTCTCTGTGTACTGTACTGGGCAAAAGGCTTGCGCAAGGCCATTTATCTGGGCAGGAACTGTATATTTGCTCAAAAAAATAACAATTTAACATTAGAATATAGATAAATAAACAGTAATATAAAAAGAAATTTAAAAAAAATCTCATGTTTAATAAATATGACTGCTATCGGGTTGGATGGTTTGAACGACATAACTTTGGTTTCCAAACCTCTCCTCAACAGCACCCCAGTCATTCCATGTATTTTTAAATTTTCACCACCAGCTTACTTAATTGGTAAACTTTATTAGTTAATTCACTTTATGAGGAAATTGATTAGTCAAGCAAGGTGCTCTCCTAGTTGAGCTCCATAAGTACATGGGTATGTTAGATGGCAACTGAAAATTCTGGGGTGACATGAAGACATGTTTTCAAGTATAAGGGTGTCTGTGCCATGTGATTTACTATCACCCCATTCAGGGTGTACCACACCTTTGACCATCACCCATTCAAGGGTGTACCCCAGCCTTGTGCCCCGTGACTGACTATCACTTTATCTTGGGTGTACCCCAGCCGTGTCGACTATACTTCTAGCTTCTAGCCTCTACAGTCCCCCGTGACCCTGTTCAGGATAAATGGTAGTGAGATGGATGATGTAAGCTTTGTTCTTTGAAATTTAATTATGCTTTCATTTTTAAGTAAAATATTGAATTAGACTTAATTTTCAAAGTGAGTTTGTTGACAGTACCACTCTATTCTATGGCAACTGGATGCAGGATCCAGCTATGTGTGTACATGGGTGGGGCCATTCCCGATTCCTGTGTTCACCCTGGGATTCCAAAGTGTAGTCCGGCTTGCTCTTACGGCCCATAGGTATGCCGCTTGGGGAAATCAGTGGATTCTACATCACTCTTAGCATATGAATGCATGTGAATGGGTGTGAATACCATCTGAAGGATTACAGTTTCTGCAGCGTAGATGGGCTCTCTATAGATCAAGGCCTAACCGGATAAGTGGTTATTGAAAATGGACCCGTTACTAAATTCAGCAATACCAAGGAAGAGCCAAAGACACACAGAATAAGATCAACTAAGTCACACCTCTGTGGTTTATTTAAACTGTGTATGCCCAACCCCCAACAAAATATAAAATAAATAAAACAAATGCAATTCTGTGAAAAGAATAGAATTATAGTTACATTTTCTTGTCAGAAAGCTGTTAGAACACTTTAGAAATAAAATTGCCACGTTTGTTATGTTTGATTGGTAAGTGGGTCACAGGCAGTCTTTAATCTCATAGGGAATCATTAAATTCAGATTGCAGAGTATGAAGGGGGTACAGAACTTTTACACTTCTGAAAGTAATTTGCACGCGACATAGAAAATAAAGGCATTTAAAGTTGGATTTTAGTGAGTTTGTGTGTTTCTTTTGCCTCAAAAGCATAAACAACTTCCCCAAACAAACCCGAGTCTCTAAGTTTTGGAGTGCTTTTCTCATCAGTCGTTGCACCCACGCACAGTACCGTAAATGCTAGGCATGTAAAGCTGGGACATTTAAAATGACTGAGCTTTGATGTAAGAATTGGCTTAGGCGGTCAGAAGTCTAGAAACGAAAAGGACGGACGAGGGCAATGAGGGAAATCTGTCCAGCGTCTTGTGGATGCCGGATCACAGTAGCGTTGATTGTGGCACCATGCCTGCAAATGGATTTACCTACAGCGGTAGACAAATCGTGAATCCTCCAACACTCTTCACCGCGATTCACCATATCTCAGCACAGCATAGCCCAATTAACACAGCAACTGTGTTAATAGCACATTTATGTAAGAAGCAAAAATAAATAAATAAAACAGCGTTACATTCTAGATTTAAAGATGCTTCTTGCTTTTACTCAGTCTCATTCATATTCCACAGTGTTATACATCAGATCACTCCTGTTAAACCTTAGATCTTGGGGATCCAGCTGGATCCCAGAGGGTCATCAGGTGTAATGGCCACCATCACGTAAAAAATGTACACATTTCAAGCAATTGAACTGACAAATCACACAGTAAAACATATTGAAATTTACGCATGTGAACCTCAAATTGTAATTTTACTCCTTATCTTGCAATTTAGTTACAAACTACAATACTACAAGCTCCAAATAAGAAGGTTCCTGGAAACTGAGAAAGGTGACACCCTGGTTCCCTGGCAGCCCTCTCTCTGGCTTCAAAAGAATCTGTTGACACATTAAAACAATCATGACAAGCAATTTATGATATTTTAAGTTACAATGCACGTTAGCTACAGATCTTATCAACATTCAGGCTAGTGGATCCTGAAGATAGTCATGGCAATTTATATCCCAGGATCAACAAAGGCTAAATCCACTACTGTAGGTTCGGATGTTCCAATGTATAAATACCAAAGGGAATGGTCAATGTATGACTAATGTAACCAGAGAGCGGCTCCAAAGCTAAGAATCAAAGGAGAGTTAATTTATCAAAAATCAAAATAGTAACCCAATGCTTCAAGTCTTCAGACAGGCATAGTTCAATCAGGCAGGAACATAGAATGGAAGAATAATCCGGAGTCATCGGTCAAAAATCATTTAAAAAAAAAAAAAAAATCATAATAATCTTAATAAAAACACCTGGCGTCAAATATCCAAGGAGGTAACAAGACACAGGTGTAAATATGGTTAGGGTTAGAGTCTGGATTGTGTTGGTGGTGGTGCTTGGGTGAGACCAATGCATACAAAGGCATGACAACTAACATATTTAATGGGTTCTTTGCTTGATATATCATTTATCTAACTCATATAACTAAGTGATATCTGTTAATATGTTAATTTCAACTGTTTTAGAATAGGAAAATGGCCATACAGTGAAACCCACTTATTTAAAACGTATCTGATGTGAGGAAGGTATTTCATGTTGGGGTCCGAATAAAACGTTTGACTAGGGTGAAGTATTTGTCCAGTTTTATTCATTTTAAATACACGGCTCTCTTTATTTATTCTGCTGTATGTGAATCCAGGGGCTTGGGTTTGAGTTGGAAGTTGTTAGGGAACCAAAACATTACTAAACAATTGCCTCAGTTATACATATGTAAAAGTTGGTGGGGTATATTTTCAGCTTTCTGGAAGGTTGGTTGGGACGCGTCCTCACCATCCCGAACCAAAATCTACTCCTGAGTGACAGTGGTTTGCTTAATTATCAAAAATGTTTTGACATCTGCTTTCTTAGAAAATCTATTTCTGGCATTGCTGGTGTCAGGTGAGCGCATAATTAGAATTTCTGTCATAGATGAAAATGACATTAAAAAAACTTTTGGGGCAGAATGAGATGTTTCAAAAGTTGGAATGATTTAATTATTTTCTTATTCTTCAGCTATTTAGAGTACAAGGGAATTTGGAGCATAAATAGAGGCTGATCATTTTAAGACAATGCACTTAAGAAACATTTCAGATAATCAGAAAGTCTTAAGAATGCACTCTTGTTTGACTGTGAGGAAAATGTTGCCTCATAAATAAACCGCTCACCATATCAGTTATTCAGATATATTCTGTTTTGTGCATGCTGTATGATGATCAAATCAGACCCGCCTCTGTGTGCAGATCATTAATAATATCTATCCGCTATTTGAATTCTGTATCATGCATCAGCATAATATAGCACAAGACAACTGCTTACTTGTGTATGCTGTAGTGACTGCCATGTTTAATAAGATGCTTCAGATCTGGGTAACTGAGTATCAGATAGCCTTCCTTAAGACGAGTGAAGCTGCAGTGAATTAAGCCATTGCACTGTCTGGCCAGTGACTGTGACAGACAGCCTGAGAGGAATGCCAATGAAGACTTTTCAGTTTGATTGATACTTCTAATTATTCCCATTCTGAAATTCAATCACAATTTAAGTCAATGAACCACACAGTTTAGAAAGCATGTCATACCCGTTCTTATGTTCAGCATGCAAAGTTATTAGACATTGCATTGTTCTTTTTGAATATGCAGTCATTTATTTATTTGTTTGTTTGTTTGTTTGGTCATTTTTTCCTCGCGGCATTTTAAAATTTGTTTGCTTCTATGTTTGTACGAAACTGAAATTCAAATAAGCATAGCTTGTGAGAAAAATGATTCCTAAAGGAACTCTAAAAACAAAGTAAAGAGGTAAAAGGATTACTATTAATGTTCTGTTCTCGCTATAAAAATCTTATTGTTATAAAAATTCTGTTGAACCGCAAATGCAAACAAACAAACAAACAAACAAACAAACAAAAACAAACAAACAAAACAGACAGACAAGTAAATGAATAAGCTAGCATTGTCAAATAATTTGAACAAAAATGCATCAGGTCCCCAGACTCCTCAACATCTCATGCTGAGGTGCTGTCAGTTAAAAGTAGTGATGGGACCAATGAGGTTTCAAAACGCATTATGGGCAGGAGTATCCCTCCATTGATTGGTAGTGAGGGATAGTTCTGCCCACCATATGTATAAATCCTTATTTAGTGCCAACATTGATTGGTTAATTCAGGATATTCCCACCCACCACTAGTTTTGAGGCCTTATTTGTCCCATCACTAGTTAAAAGTATTCATGGTTAACTTGTAAAGCTACTTGAATTTCTGATAAACACAGACAAGACTTTCCTGACTTGTAATACGGAGACTTTAATTGGCTGCATTTGTGAAATGGCTGGCATATTTTTAACCGCCAGTTTGAGAAATGGTTTTAGCCATTTGGTAAACAGTAATTACCTGAACTCAAGCTGAATGCAAACCCTACCCTGCTATTACTGACTAGTAATTGCTCCTCAACATGTCAAAGAATTTTCGTTATTTGAAATACTATTATCATGCATAACAAATAATAGGTATATCTGAAAAACAAACGGATAATAGGTTTTGTGTCTTGCATGTCAGTTGACAGAGCAATGTTTTTCATTCATATCCTTCATGTGGCGTGAATCCATTCTGTGAGAATTTCCATTGGCAAGTACATATATTCCATTCCTGGTTAATCACGGCCCTGTACTGCATTCATGGTTAGAAGATCGATGGATGGAAATGCATCTAGTGTTCAGGAACTGTAAAATTAAAACTGAAATGAAGTTAAAAATTTACAGAAGAAACGACCCACTGCTTGTGGTGTTTAAGGCTCAGGATCAACAACGCTGGTGGATTTGCGTCATATTTCAAATCTACTGATGTAATATTAAACGAAGCATGTGCAATGTTTAAAGGAGTGTCTTGAAAACAGCAATGGCAATCTGCAACATGTTATGTGGGACTTTGGAAACACAATGTGAAAAATTTGCAAATAATTTGGGAAAAGCTTTCCAGATTATTGCATAAACTAGGTAAATAAAGAAGCTCAGGTAAATAACTCCATTAAAACCCTCTTGTCACGTCCCCCAACACAACCTGCGGCCGAGAATCATTTGCAACCATGCAGAAAACGTGTTGGTAATAAATTGTTTGTTTTGTTTTGTATGTCAATTGAACTTGTTAGTGATTGAGTGTGTACTATTTTTTGCTACTTGAGGACCAAATCAGCAACTTGATGCTTTCGTTATTCAGAAATCATCAACTTGTGACATCAAGTAATTCATGTCGACGAGTTCTTTTCGTTAGGTTTCCTGTTAGCATGCTATCTTCTTCATCATCATCATCAAAATAATCATCGCCATCAACAAAAACAACCATTCCATCATCAGTTGCACTAAGGTAAAATTTATAATTTGCTTCAGCTAAATGTTATGTCTACTTAGGCGTTTCAGGTTTGCTCCTCTTTTAAAAAAAATTGCAGTAATCAATCTATTCTGTCATTTTCTTGGCTACGATTCAGTATATTTCTGCCAAAGAAGGCTGCTCTCATTTTTTTTCCATGGCAATTTGATGGCTATTTGATATGACGTATATTTAAACTACATTATAAGTTTTTTCGATAGCCAATATATTATCTCCTTTATTCATTTGGCCTCGCGTTCCTTTTCTGCACGACGAATCTGGAGGACAGGCCTTAGGGGACATGTGCTATGACAGGAGTACTTAAAATTCCATCCACATAATGCTCGAATTCTAACAAGTTTTTAATATCATTTAATATTTTATCCAACAAATCATCTGCAGTCATCTGTCTGTTTCGTGGCCACCTTTAGACTTTAGAAAAGGTGCTAAATAGATTTTGGTGTGCTGAATGTTTTTCTAGTAGCATTTTTTTTTCAGATACTCAGTGCTAATGTCTATCTATACAGTCAGTTTCTAACTACTCATCCTGGTTAGGGTCATGCTGATTTTGAAGCCAGGAGCCTATCCCGGGTGGCACAGGATACAAGGCTGCAGCATACATGAGATATGGTGCCAGTCTATCGCAGGGCACACACACACACACACACACACACACACACACACACACACACACACACACACACACACACACACACA
>JAACJT020000032.1:13543363-13573788 GCA_009936485.2 Gymnarchus niloticus | reverse complement strand
ACACACACACACACACACACACACACACACACACACACACACACACACACACACACACACACACACACATACACAAACTACAGGCAGTTTTCGAAATGCCAGTCCTAACCCAGCATGTTCATTATATCAATATAAATCCCTTACAGAGATACTAAGCCTACATTTACATAACTGTTTACAAAACATTCCGGAAAATACTTAAAGCACACTCACTAATAAAACAATGTGAAATGAAACAGCATAAAACAAAATGATGCAAAATTATTTCAAAACACTATCCATCAGCGTAATTATGTTGACTTTATAATGTAAATTAATTGGACACTTTTTGATATTACCTGGCAGTCGGAGGCAGCATGGCAAATTGGTATGGTAACCCAGGTAGCTTTACCCTTGTGTGAATCATTATGCAAATCTGTCTCCAAGGCTCACGGGGCAAGTGCTTTGATTTTTTTGGAGATGCAGACGAATTAAAGTGAAGTTTATATAAACCCTGCATTCCAATTACTGTATATATCTGAGTGCATTATGGTAGAGAAGACCATACTTATTTAGCCAGTACCAATCGGTTGATTTCTTGGGGGTTTACAATATTTAAAGCCCATATAGGATAACAGCATAACTGTCAGCACACTATTAAAACTTCTCATTAATTTCAGGTGAGCCTATTTTATGCATGACTGGTTACATGTGTATATATACATATATATCCGTGTGCCTACATATTTTACAAAGCCTGATAAAATATGACAGGTTTTCCAGTGATATCGACAGCACTGTGATCATTATGCTGTGTGGCATTATGCAAGAAAACTAGACGACGCGTGGCACCAACGGACATGCGGGATTCGTGTAAAAGCCTGCAGAGGCATTGAAGCTACAGTAACGTTGTTGTTTTAATTAGCGAGAGCTTTATTGACCTAGTGCTTCTGTGAAAAATCAACCGGTGGTGGTCTGGACCTCCACCAATATAGACATCTAATTAAGATTTCCGGAATTGATCTGAACAGTACGTGTTCAATAAATCTTTCCAGCAGTCATGTCTCTCCAAGCTTTTTAGCTTGAAAGAAAGTCAGTTTTATGATTCCAAGGGAAAAAAATCTGAAATTAACATTTAATTAATGGGAATATATAGAATACTGTTATGCTTTGGTGCAGAGTCACATACCAACTGAATAAATAGCCGTGGGCCAGAAAAACTGAAATAACGGAAACATAGAAATGACTTCCCTTTTCTCTGTCTTGGCAAAAACAAACAGAGAGACATGTAATCAGTTTAAGCAAACCAAAGCTGCTATCAGATTTAAAAGTCTCCCTTAACTGAAAGTGCCCATTCAATACGATATAACCTCTGACCTCAATGGTAACGTTCTGAAATCCCACTATAATAGATTATAAATTCTTTGTAGCTTGTCGCATCAACGTTTTTCTTCTGGAAGGGAACCACAAGTGCTCTTCAGTTAATGAAATCTTAGTGTTATTTATTGATTTGTCTGAAGGTCTTTGTTCATGTCTATAAATGGGCCTATTTGATTTAGCGTAAACACCAGAGTGTACATTTTGTTCCTCGCCACAATCTCCCCCGAGTGATTTGTCTATAGTGGACATTTCCAGAAGTCAAAAGCACAAACTCAATGGATAGCTTGATCAATATGAACACAAAATGGGAATTGTATTTGCTCCAGTCTTAAGTGATTTATCGATTTGTCCGCACATTTGTCTCAAAGTGCAGAAGATGCCCAGAACAGAGACGTGCAGACAGAAATTTGCCGCTGTGGGATGACGTCCGGACCCACGTTCCATGGTCACGTAACCATGGCTGCGTAATACAGCCACATTATGGGAGCTGGTCTCTCTCCTTAGAGCGCTACTGTACTGTAGCCTGAAGTCTCACCAAATATTCACAGTGCGGCACGTCGCATGCAACACCATTTCCAGGGTGAACGTGCCTTACTTTCAGATTAGTGAGCATTTCAGCATGCTTACTAACCTCCCCAAAAAAGCACCACATGCCAAAACTCTTAACTCAGGAAAGAGCTCGTACCCAGCTGCCCAACATTTTGACAGATTTCTAATATCCAGAGAAAGCCAGATGAATATTTACTTAACTTGGGTTTACTCTCTGGCTGTAAATAAATAGAGTGCTTATGTATTGATGTGTGTGTAAGAGGGATACTGTAGCTTGTGTTATCTTACGCCATCGGGTAGCAAGCAGAGCCAATCCCCATTGATCTGTCGGCCACATTGCTACAGTTAGGAACTCACCCTTCAAGTTGCTGCTCATCTGGTGTCCTCATCCCCTGCTTTTCTACTCCAAAACAACGAGGCAGGGTACCTATTGACAGGCTCGTGCCACTTAAATGTGCCACGTCACAGAATACGAGGAAGGAAACATTCTACCATGAAAGTAGGGGCTTCTGAGCGAAGCAATCAATCGATTTATACCAGAATCTTCCAGATGTTAAAGAGAGCTTGGAAACCATTTAAGTGAATACATAACACACCAAAATCAGCAGCAGGTAGATGAAATCTGCCGCTTTGAGACATACGTTGGTTATTTTTGTTTGGCAGGCAAGTGCGGTCTTCACGTATGCCTTCATAAATCAAATTCAGATACCCTGCATTCTGTTGAAGAATAAATTTAGATATTCCTGAATCTCGAGACTAAGAAAAATACCCATGGTCCATTTCTTGAGTGGCCTCTGCGTATCGGAATCAGCTCTTTCTCATGCGGTGATGGGGTTCATCATGGTGGGCAAGATGGTTCGCCTCTCTCTCTCTCTGGCTCCTCGTGAGTCCTACATCAGGGCCAGCCCACTCTTCAATTACAAGGCACGGCCAAAGAGTCTTGGCTCGATTCCCCGCCAGAAGCACCGAACTGGCGACTCCGTGACTCCATCACCCGGCATAGCATGTCCTGCCTGTCTGGGTTCTGCCGTTGTTCTAAACCGCCACACTCCTGAAGAGGAGGGCGGGGGGACCGCACTGAATTTTCATATTCACCCGGCCTCTTTGGAGGGTCCGGCTCCTAGTCCAGCTTCTAGCCCGAGGTGAATGGCATGCTCTCTAAGTCTGGCTATCTCTGAGAACTCAAAAGAACTTTCTCCCCGTATACCATTGCCTCTGGCCTGCTTACTGGGTATATTATAGAATTATTACTCAAAGATCTACTGCCACAGAATGCGCCGACTCAATCTAACTGCTGTAATTAGAGCCGTGTCAATAGAATAAATCTGTTAGGGAAGGACGGCTGTACCATTGTGAATACATTTCAGCCCGCACACCTTACCACTGGACAGGTCACTTCAATCAATCTCTGGGATTAAAAATGAATGTCCTCACATTAAATTAGTAAATATACAGTTAAATTATTTAAGTATGCTTTGCTGTTCATTATGTATTTTTTTTTTGGTTTGTGCTTTTTATTTCTTGCCCAGCGAGTTCTTCAACGGACTTCAGCTGAAGTTTATAGGGCACCGTAAAATGCAGCACCGAGGACTTGTGCCTGTGTTGATGCATTGAGCATCCGTTATGCAGGTTTAATTGCAGGTGTGTTATAAATTCATATACTACACCCTGGGGTGCCCACTCTCTCAGTAATGTATTCTTTTACCGTTAAGCTCAGGCTAACTATCATGCAATCATGAAAGCTGTAAAGAGGCATTTTAAGGTTTTCCACAACAGACCATAAAAACCTGAATGATGCATCAACATTACTGTTCATCACGGTCTTGTCAATAGAAATACTTCTCTTCTTCCCCCAGTGTTCTTAGGAAAAGCATTGCATGTTCTCAAGTGATCATTTTTTTGTAAGTCCAAGTCAAGCCATAACTAGCAAGCCATTAAAATTTGTCAAAACATTTCACATTTTTTTTCCAAAATAATACCTTTACTTTTACATATTTGCTGGCCATTTTCCTTCAACGCTTGACATATTTTATTTCCTTAATTGTAGAATGGATTTTACATGTAGAGAGTCAAAACCAAATTTAAAATCAAAACCTTGAACTCAGCATTGACTTTAAGGGTCTTAGTATTTGCAGGTTGATCAAATAAAGTTTAATGCATTCAAAAGCCTTTTTGCAGCTCTTGGCATGTGTGTACTTCCTGGGCTTCACCACTTTAAATCAAGGATGACTATGTTTGAAATTTAAACAGTAGTGCTGGGACTGTTCGGATGCCTCACATCCTTGTAAATTTGGACGTTGTCTAGCTCCAGTGATCCATTTATATACAGCCCCACAGAACTGAGTGACAGGGTCCCCGATAACAGCAACAACAGGAGAAGTCGCACGTTTTGTTCTTGACGCGTACGAGGATCTGGTTTAATTTGTTATTACCTGACACGTTCATCAGAACACGCCGGGTTTCCTAATATTACGACATTTCACTCACGGCGGTTAACGTCAGATTTGTAATTCGTATGCTAGATTAGAAGACGGTGCTGTACAGTACATTGTACTGGAAGTCGAGTTGACATGGTAGACAGTCTCGAAACACGCATTACCAAGAAATTGCACGACTGTAAGGCAGACAATTTAAAAAGCGCGCCTGATGATTATCCAGTGAGGAGACCCAGTATGAATGGGTACTCCATCTGCATAATTCATTTCATTAAGAGTAAATAATTTTCCTCTGATTGCATCGTGGCTGCGTCCCATTCTGTATGGCTAAAAATAATGCATGTGTGATGTTCTACACCTTCCATGCTGAGTATGTTTGCATGGGATGATTCTGAAATGAGGACCCAATAAGCATTCATTTATTTGTTTATTTTTTTAAGGTACCTTGAGAAGGGTAATACCTTTTCAGGGCTAGAGATTTCTGTAAACGAATAGAGTTGACTGTACACTTAGGATTATGAACATGGTGCTGATTCTACAGGAACGGATTTATGGATTAAAAATAGCTGTTGGTCAGACCTGAACGAAATAGGATGCAGACTTTTAGAAATAAATTGAAAGTTGAATATACCGATTATTACAAGAAGCCTATACTGCGATTAGATTTTTTGCACAAAGACTGCAAAAAGCATTCAAATATTTCAAAATATCCCAGGTATGAATGAGTGTCAAAAAAACTTTATAGCTGCAGTTATAAGGCCTAAGAATTCTTCATACTTTGCATAAATTCAAATCTTATAACCTATAAATAAACACTGTACTTATATGGCTATTGTTAACTGTAGTATTTCATGGATATTCGACAGTTGGTGGCATTTCAATAGTTCCCAGACAGGGGGACTGCCTGAATGACGCACAACAGCCTCTTAAAAATATTTATTTTTCTGAGGCCAGAGAGCAGCATATGTCAAGTACATTAATAAATCAAAGCCACACGTCTAAGTGTCTATTTGGGAAAAAAAAAAAAAAAAAATCCATAGAGGGACCGTCTCAGTTAGAACCTTCCAGGTGTGTGTGGTTACAAGCGTGGACCAAATCCTGCACACACCAGAGTAGAGATGCTTCTCACTACAAAAGCGATGGATCTTGATTTAAATTCAGGCTGCTGGATAGATGGCATGGGCCTGGCCAATTTATCCCGGAGGCTCACATCTGAGACTTGATAATGCAGCACAGGAAGCTTATACAGGGGCAAGCTAGTGACATTATGTGTGAGGAGTTGGCGTGTGTTTCTAATATTGTGAATTTTGTGCTCTGAGGAGTATGCAAACCAGACATTTCGGGTTGACATCATAAGCATCTGGGCAGAGACAAAGATGTACTTTACCTTAGGATCATACTGTAGATACTACCCTGCTGGGAAATTGGCCAGGGTGTCAGGTTGGTGTGGAAATCCATGGATTAGGGGTGTGTGCTCAGTAGGTTGTGGTTTTGAATCCCATTACTAGCAGAGTAATCATATCACTGTTGGATCCTAGAACAAGCTCCTTAACCCTAAATGCTCTGTGGGTGCCAAATGCCAGCTGACCCTGCTCTCTGATCTTCAGGATTCATCTCTCGTATAACGTTTTGGAGAAAAGCAACTGCTAAAAAAATAAATGTAAACAATAAACGAAGTTGTCATTTTACTTTTGCTAACAAATGAGAATGAACCTGTCCAAACTAAATTGGCACATGTATTTTAATTTTATTCTGGACACACTTAAATGTAGACACTTTGTTATTTGGGACAAATGAAATGAGTTTTTATTTGCTTGCTTTGTATTTCAAACACAGATTTGCCCTATTTTTATTTCTCCTGTCATCCTTGACCAAAGGGCTTTGGAAGCTGCGGTGTGGATTGGGGAAATCCACGTGAACAGTGGTACATTATCTGTTGCTCGGAGACCACTGAGGGGAATCATAGTGGGCTGCTGGGATGAGGTTATTGATCCTTCATTAGGGCATCATAAAATGGAAACAGAGCTGAAGCTAATCGGCTAAAGCAAGACCTGGATGGTTTCTGGGGTTCTCCATCAGCTCTGAGTTGGTTAGTCTCTGTTTGATTAGCAGCTTAGAAGAAGTCTAAAAACTTTGAAACTTGATTCAACTTAATTTACTTAATTAAAACTCCCCAATAGGGACACTGTCTGGTGTATGTGCCCATAAATGGACAAATTTGGAAGAAATAAGTTAACCGAATCCTCAAACGGCATTCCTCGTTTGTTTCGACCCGCAGAGCTGCTGGTGTTTTTTTTTGAAGAAGGCGATTCTGGAATGAAAAGATTACACCTGGAATGTCCATCTTGTAAGCAAATTCAAAAGCCAGTGGTGACGGCCATGAGACGGACGGTCCAGCCCAAGAACCGAGAAGGCACCCCCAGCCCAGAATGAAACTGCAGCAACAGCACTCCACGATGTGATGGCTTCCTCAGAAAAACAGGACAAAAAGATGAAAGGCTACTTCCCTTTCTGACTATCTTGTCAACAGTGCAACACCAAAAATCATAATAGTACTGCGGATATCTTTACGCTCTACTACACAGCGCAATTTTTTTTAGCAATATTCAAAGAGCGGGAGCACACTGAGTTACCCACACCATCTTCCTCTTCCATCGAGTCGGCACGCTATCAAACGGCTAGAGAAGAGAATTATCTTACATTATTTTATTCCAAGTTTAGAAGCAAAATTTCACAAGAGCGTATTTTATCCCTTAAAAAAAAATGCCTATCTAACATCAGCGCTGTTAACATTTTGTCTAACATGCCCATCTTAAATGCACCACTGGTTGAGATTATGGTCAGAAAATTGTTGATGCTTTAAAATATCCTGTCCACACTGACCCGGACTTACAAGTGTAGCACTTAAAGATAAATTAAGGGAAAAAAACTAAATACCATAAAGGTGACGTAAGTACGGGAACAGACAAATTAAAATGTCCAGTAGGTTTAATTAGTATCCAGAACACAGTATGGACTACTAAGATCCAGAAAGTGTGAGGGACTAACCACTGAGAGTCTGAAGAAGATGTAATCCCTAGTCCTCGGGGATAAGTACTAAAACCATACTCACTTCCTTTACAGTCCAAAGTCTGAAATGTATGTTGCACTTTGCTTCTTCCAGAGCATCACTTCACACAGAGCAGTGAACTCATGAGACAGCGTATATATGCTCCTGTGCTCCTTTCCATCGTCAGTTTAATGCCTTTCAGGCAGTGCAAATGACTCTGACATTTTACAGCCAGCCAGGTAATGCACTAATTAAGGCGCTCTTCCGCAGCCCAAAATGTTGCAGATCCAACGCCGTGCTGTATACCAAAGCTACATTTCCTCACCAAATATTCTCTCGTTGGACAGTTTATTAGGTACACCTACTTGCACATGCCCCCAGGATGCTCCTCACTACAGGAAATCGTGTAGCTGCAGCTGAACGCATCCAGCATGCCAACAGGGTCAAGAGGTTCGCCGACTATTCGACCGAGCATTAGAATGACTAAGATGCCGGGTCTAAGAGATTCTGAACATGCTGTGATCGGGCGATGATATATGCGGCAGTTCCAGCATCTCAGAAACGGCAACTCCTGGGACTTTCACAGCCTACAGTGTCTAGAGATTGCAGAGAACGTTGCGATAAACATAAGGCATACAGTCAATGCAATTTCTGTGGCTGAAAACACCTTGCTAATGAGAGTGGTCAGAGGAGAATGGCCAAAATAATAAAAATAACAGCTCAGTACAACTGCGGTTTACAGATTGGCTTTTCTCTACCCTTGAAGCGTTTCTGGAGAGAAAAGTAGCTCCTTCATGGTATTAGCTTGGTGTACCTAATAAAGTGACCACTGATTTTATATTTATTTGCACTGTATATTTTTATAAATGTTTCTTAATTTTATCCATGCATCTTTCTTTGAATAAATCTCTTTGCATGAAAAAAGAACAACATCATGCAGACAATTTAAGGCTCAGGTACATCAGTTTATGGATGCGATTGATTTGTCATGGTTTCAAGTTTGCATACACTCTTAGATAATATTTTTGAGGCCAATATGTAATAAATGACTTGACGTATTATTTTATCTACCAGTAATCTAAAGTAAATACATCACAAGCAAATCAAGCAAGCCCTGGTTGCTATTTGAAGAACATGATATTAAAACACATTAATCATTGGCTCATTTTTTTTTTCCCTCCACACCTTGGAGGTACTTTGATCTAAGCCCTAGCCTGCAAATGTGTATGCATGAAATGCTGTTCACATCTCCACTCATTGACACGGCTGCTAATGTGAGGGAGGTGATGCAGGCAGTGATGGAGCAATGGCTTCCAGGGCCAGAAGCCCACCATTCCCAACGTCGACACCCCGCCCCACCAGTGAACCCCCGCGTGCCAGTTGTCTTCTGGCTCAGGGTGGCCACCGTGGCAACGAGAACAAAGTCGGTGTTATGGCCGAAAGCTTTAAGCCTGAGAGCACAGTAGGATATAGGAAAGCACATATGTGTGTATGTGTGGGGGTGAGGCTTGGCTGGTAGGAGTAATGGGTTCTGTGACCCCCGAAGAGAAAACCAACGGCCATGAAAGGGCAGCAAACAGTGCTGTTACTCACTATAAACCAGGCCCTCCACCTTTCCGCCGCTATAATGACCCATCAGTGAGCGGAGTGCAAAGGCACAACATTCACATATATAACTGCAAATGCAGCGATCGATGGCGGTAATACACAACAAACCACATTAAAGCTCCACGCCAGCTGCACTCAAGTGCCACACGTCTTTGTTTTTTTTGAACGATTTCACATTGAATAACTTAATGACTAACGCTGCACATACTCGGGTCTGCCGAGGTTCTCCCGCCGCGCCAACGAGCCGCGTGGCCCTTCAAAAGAACGGCTTCGAAGTGGAGCCTCCTCGCAATAATGTAACGCCGAACGTGAATGTGGCTTTTCCAATGCGGCGCAGCTTTATCACACGTTTCATCGCGGGTTTTAGTTAACATCTGGAGCTTGAAGACATTTAAGGTCGGAGCGATGCGGTTATACTGCGGGATTATGCACTCCGCAATATGCCGGGAATCGTCTTGGGTGTCGGCGTTCGGCTGCTTCATTCGAGAATGTCACAGCAAACAGTTTCTGAACTCGGGCCAACTGTTCCTCAATTAAAAAATGGCTTCTGAGCTCACTCACATCCCCACCCCCGTCGTTTGTCTCCCCGCCTACGCGCCGGAGAACCTCACCATGCACACGGGTGATTTATAAGACGGGACACATCCTCTGACATTAAAATGCATAAGGTCAGACTTTAAAATGAGTCAAACTCGTGTAACATGGGGGAGCAGAGAAACAGATGACTTTTCTGTATTCGGCTTGAAATGTGTCTCGCTGGAGAGAGACGCAGTCAGAAGGTTATTACAAATTCCTGAAAAAATAAAGTCCACCACCCCCAAAGCTTTGTATTTTATTAATTTCCCTTAAGCAGTGCAAATGTATGTTGAAGAAAGTGCGGAAGAGTGCTCTTATGATGACTTCTCCACGTGTCCTTGGATACGTAAGGATACATTTCAAGAATGGATGCTATCGTTCACGTGGGACTCACTTTGACAAAGTTGCCTCAAGGACAAGAGCAGAGCTAAACCGCCACCTGAAATAAACTGCACTTTCATCTTTTGTTCAAACTGCAGTTCATGTGGGAGTTTACTCATCAATGGTTATTTATTTATTTATTTTCACCGCATCTACCCCAGGTCGGTCAGGACCTCATGCGCAAAAGACAACAGCTTCTTATCCATTCATGGGATGTCATCCTTAACACGCTCTCCCGTCACCTTGAATTGTCTCCTTGGGAACACTTTTGTAGATCTTTATCAACTCTCTCTTATTTTTTTATGGCTAGAAATAAACAAGCAAGCAGACAAATAAACACACGTAAAATGCTTTTATTGTACGTCCATCTGGACCGTGGTGGAGAATTTGGCCTGTAGGTCTTCCCAGGCAGCACTGCCTTTAAGGGTGGGGTACACCTTGGACAGGGTGCCAGTCTGTCACAGAGCACAGATAAATACACTATGAACAGGTTAGATATGCCAGTTAACCTAACTGCACGTCGCTGTTGAGCAGGAGGACAGCAGAGTACCCAGAAAAAAAAAAAATCCACAAGATAGGGGAAAACATACAAACTCCACACACACAGAGTGGAGGTGTGAGGCAACGGCGCTGCTCAGTGAGCCACTCTGCTGTCCTACTAAGATTCTGCATTATATAAATATACACCCATCCATCTTCCAATCGCTATCCTGGTCAAGGTTGTAGGGGGGCTTGGAGCCTGTCCCAGACAGCACAGGGAACTAGGCAGGGGACAACCTGGATGGGATGCCAGTCCATCACAGGGCTTGAGGCTGGGGTACACCCTGGGCGAGGTGCCAGTCCATCACAGGGCTCGAGGCTGGGGTACACCCTGGGTGAGGTGCCAGTCCATCACAGGGCTCGAGGCTGGGGTACACCCTGGGTGAGGTGCCAGTCCATCACAGGGCAGATTTACATATACACTATAATATAAATGATGATATTTTATATGTATAAAATGTATACGTGCATATAAATAAAGAAGGTACATTATATTATTATAAGAATATATGTATATAGTGTATTTGGGTATATATTTGTATTATATATATATTAAATTTATAATGTTCAGATTCTCTTTGAAAGGTCGGAATCTGCCTTTTCATTTCTCCCCATGGTGCTCAAAAATTTTGTTGACGCTCTCTGGTAAATTTGTTTTGAAAATCGCCAGAGAATTGATTGCTCGGAAGTCAATAACGCCATTATGTTTTCATTGGAAAATGACTGTTTGCGTAGCTGAAACGTGAATCGTCAGGTGCCATTTTTTATTTTTTTTTTTTCCGTGTGCCTCGTTCCTAATGCGTCGCTATGCTCCTGCGGTGTGGTTACAACAAAGCGCTTGACACGCGGTGCTCGCACCTGCACATTTGGCACTTCCAAGAGAGGAGTGGATCCATCACGGTGGGTTTGCATTTCCGTGGCCGCTGTTCTTTAAGAGACCATTTTCACGGTGGAACCGTGCTGCTTTTTTCCATTACGGAGATAATGAAAAGGCAGAAAGTCCCAGAAACATCATATTCCTGCTGCAGGTAACTGTGCAAGTTCCATACAGTCTCCTCCTGATAACGACTGCTGTTGCCTCGTCCCACTTAATTGCCACTTTAGAGTAATGAACCATTAAGAACAAACCCCATTAGGGTCCGGGTGGCTGGAACTCCCCACGCATCCGCTGGAGACATCCAGACGGAGATGAGAGCAGGCAAGACATGTGTCCTGGTCAGGCAGGGGGCAGTGACATTTCTAATTTTATCTTTTTATCTTTGTGCCCGAGGGTTTACTCTGTGGTGGAGCTACCGGCTTTCCCATCGCCTCTGTAATCACAGTGCAAAGAATGACATCTTGATATATGTACCTGCAAGCCCGGCTGTCAGGATAGTTTTGGTGGCTACACAAAAAATATGTATTTTTATCCAGCAATCCATTCATTCGTCGTTTATATTGCTTATCCAGCACAAGGCCATGATGAGCCTGGAGCCTATCCCAGGCAGCACTAGGGCATGAGGCAGGGGACACCCCGGACGGGGTGCCAGTCCATCTCAGGGCGGATACACATCATCACACACTATAGGCAATTTAGAGACTCTAATTTTTCTAGCCGCAAGTCTTTTGACTGTGGGAGGAAAAGAGAGTACTCAGAGGAGAACATTCAAGCCAGCGGTCGGGGAGGGGGACTGGGGGGGGGGGGTGGATTCCCCAACCGTGGAGCTGAAGTGCTATCCACTGAGCCCAATGAAGCCTGCTTACAAGAAGAACGCTATTACTGATTTTCCCACATGTACCACGAGCTATAAGCATACTAAGATATGGTATTACTTTCCTCCTAATTCTAACATTTGAAACCCAATCACACCTTATTGGCAGTAGGTTTGGCAATCATACTAAGTTGGGGCTCTTTGAATTTCACTGCGCTTTTTTCTCTATTAGGCAACGTAAGTGCTTTGCTTTTCTCGCATTAATTTTGCACTTGTGTCAAAAGTGATTGCTTGAGCGGGTGCTGTTTCAAGTTACTCTACTTTGTTTCAGTCACACTGTGCAAGAAAAGTGTGTTGAAACCTTGATCCTGGTGGTTATAAGTATCGCCTCGGCAGCATATGGATGCACGGAGTGAAATTTCATAATATCCTAAAAATACTTTTTGAAAATATTACACAGCTCCTTGTGGACTTGAGAAATGACCAAGAATATTAGTGGGGCAAAACCCTGCTAAAATCCGTGTGTTTTTCATGATTCTCCAGCCTTTTTCCCCAACATACAGTCTTTCCAAGCAACATCTATATTAACCCATGTCGTTTTCTTCACATGATTTAAGTGTCAGACCTGTGTAGCCTCAGAATTAATTGAGATCTGAAGTCTCAGGCTCAATATATCTGGAGCGCTGAATGTTGCTTAAGGCTCAGTATTTG
The DNA here is from genome assembly GCA_009936485.2 of Gymnarchus niloticus. Taxonomy (NCBI): domain Eukaryota; kingdom Metazoa; phylum Chordata; class Actinopteri; order Osteoglossiformes; family Gymnarchidae; genus Gymnarchus; species Gymnarchus niloticus. The sequence goes on along the minus strand of JAACJT020000032.1, from coordinate 13,560,889 downwards.
CGTCTGCAGAATATAGACTTTATCTGCTCTTGTTTTGCACGATTACTCTGTCATATTTTATGTTAATGTCTACGTTAATATTTCTGATTTTGTGATCTGATTAGGTCATTGCCTTTTTTGTTCAACGCCTTGGGTTTCATTCCCCCCCCACAGCTCCACCAACTACCTGGACTTAGACTGCACATCTCCTTCCAGAACTTTCTATATGGTCAACCCTTGGCAAGTCCCATCGCTAACCTGCTTCCTGTCATTCCCTTTCCCATGAAGGTGGCAGTAGGCATCATCAGGCCAAAAACCTGGCAGTGTGGGTGGGATGCCTCAGTTCGGGGTCTTTCGCATCTGGATCTAGTCTGATCTTCCTACGCCTTCCCAGACTCCTGGAGTCCCCTTATGACATTAAGACCACCCCCGTTCCCACGAGCTTCGGTGCTCGCAGCGTGTTTATCTGTCTTTGCAGAAACAATGACTTTAATTGCCCTATTTAACTTGTACATGCTTTTATTTTCAAGTATTGTTATGACTGCTATTTTGTCTTTATTACTTTATTGTTCTGTCGTTACAACACAAATATGTACTGTTACATGAAAATATTTCTTACCGTATTTTCCAGTTCTTGTCAGAAAACACCTGGTGAAGACAAAGCATATTATTTAAGTCCATTCAGTCCTCCTCTAACAAAAACAGAGGCAAATTAGGGCTATGATTTATGGTTGGAATTTCAAGGCTCATGAAATGGAGGTTTCTCTATTAAGAAAAGCCTGAAAGTCAATTTAGAAAAGACCAGCCGAGTCGATTGCCCAACCTCCTGACTTCCCAACTATCTGCTCTGTTAGATTAACGTGGCTTTAGAGTGACTGAAACCGTGCATTTCTTGCCGGACATGGCGAGAATTGTTAAACGCGGACAAGTGGTCCGTCGCCATTTTTTTGTTTTCAAATAAACGGCGACGAAAATTCCTGACCCTCTCTGTCGACAAGGCGCAGGGGGATGTTGGGGAGCTGGCGTCTGTTGGAACGCCTGTAAATTGGCAGAGAGGGTTTTTGCGCCATGGGGCCACGTGTCACATAAGCAGCCTTGTTTGTCGCAGCACATGCAGTGGCCTTTTCATGTCGCCGCAGGTGTGGGGGCGCGCCTCCACCGTTTTCTTCAGCTTTGGGTCTCCTGTCCCCCTTTTAGGCATTACAGGTCTGTCACGGAGCCAAAGCACATGCCGTGTGTCACCCCTGCTCCTTGGCTTACGACACCCCTGAGACACGCCGTCATCAATCGGCAGGGCGATTCGACAGCGTGGTGTCGAGAGGATGGACACGGGCCGAATGAGCAAGCGTCCCCCCGAGGGCAGGAGTGAAGGATCCTCAGTTCACTTCCGAAAAGCTGTCTGATTCCACTGGAGTGAATCAAAATGACACCCTGTCCCCCAAAGTAGCAATCGCAGCAGCATATTGATAGGAAAACAAAAACGAGAAAGTGGACAAGTGGAATTGGTGAAATCATCGCAAAAATCCCACTGAAAATCGATGCCTGGTTGACACCAAAGCCCTTTAGCTATGAGTTCTGTACAAAATGCTAATCTCCATGTCAGTAAATGTGCTTTCAAGAAATATTAAAGCACTATTGGTTTCAGATGACATTTATGGTTTGCTAAGAATTTTTCGTGCTTTAATGTAATGTGTCTTTGGTATGACTTGCATGGCCCTGGTTTGATCTCCTTGGTAACATCAGCCCGTTTCCCACAATCTCTAATCCAGTGCATGGCTACGGTGATCCTGGATCCTACCCAGGAAACAAAGCAGAAGATAATTTAGGTGAGAACCAGTTCATCACAGAACGAACACAGTCAAATACTCCAAGCCATTTATTGTCACCAATTCGAAAACATCAACTAATACATGAAAGAAAAACCAAACAAACATGGTGTCATCTCCGCACACAGATCTGGGGCTAGAAATTGGACCCTCATTCCTATATTTGGGAGTCTCCATTACTTGCTTAAGTTCTGCTTCTGATGTAAAGCTGTTAGGCATCTTTGTGTATTTCAGGTAAACAAATGTGCACACTTGCTGTATTAATCAGCAAAAGTGTCTCACTCCTAGCCAAGGCTTTTAGTCTGCGTGGCAGTATGAACTTTCACGTGATTAATGGCCGCGGTTCGTCAATCGAACATAAATATCACCGATTTTTCAATGTATCCAATGCTGAGTCAACACATCAAGACCGCACGGACAATGTTGGACCTCCAAGCATAGTGTCAGCGTTGTGTAATGATGTCATTGAGCCGTGTCGGGAAAGATGTGCTTTACAGCTGTAGAGTATATTAATACCGTATTCTCGTAAATCGTTCTCCTGTCCCAGACTGTGGGAAAGCTCAATGGGCAGAGAAGGACAAACACATTCTTATACCGCCTTCTGCTCCGGTTTGAATGGGCTTTTACACATATCAAACTCATAGTTGACAGAAAAGAGATTTCATGTCGCTGAATGCTATTGATATTAACGTAAAGTTATATTTTACACTTAGAAAACCTATTAATATATTCAATAGATGTGTAGGCAAAATCTGTAGATCTCTAAATAGATGTCTATTATATGTGCATATTTGCAAAAAACATCCATCCATCTTCTGTCCGCTTATCCTGGTCAAAGTTGCAGGGAGGCCCTAGATGGGATGCCAGTCCATCGAAGGGCAGAAGGCTGGGCTACACCCTGGACAGGATGCCAGTCCATCGAAGGGCAGAAGGTTGGGGTATACCCTGAATGGGATGCCAGTCCATTGAAGGGCAGAAGGCTGGGGTACACCCTGGAAGGGATGCCAGTCCATCAAAAGGCACAGGCACAAACTCATAGTCTTACGCTACTGGCAATTTACAGGGGCCAATTAGCCTAACTCCATGGTTTTCATCTGCAGAAGTGATCCAGAGAACCCCAAGGAAATACACATGATGCAAGGAGCACATGGAAACTCGATGCTACCACTGAGCCAAACCTTTTAAAGAACAGGTAAAAGCAAACTGTGAATTCTGTTTGTAGAGGCCAGCTAGATTCCGATTGATTGAGAAGGTTGGTCAAATTGATCAATGTACACACAGACACACACGTTTGTATTTCTAACCTCGTGGGGACCTTCCATTCATTTCTACAGCCCTAAACTTAATCCTGAATATGAGAACCCTAACTTTTACCCAGCCCTAACCTTACCCACAGGTAACCTGACAAAATTCAAGACTTTTGGCTCTTTTGGTTTTTTTGATTGCATTCACAGATTTATTTTAAAAATTGCGATTTTTTCTTGTGGGGACATGACAAACGTCAGGCTTTTAATACCTCTGGGGACATTTTGTCCCTACAATGTAATATAAACATGATACACACACACACACACGAAAGGAACACCAAGTGGCAGCATATTGTTTGAAGGTCAGGATAACTGATTTTAATTTTAATCCACAGGAAAAGCAGAGATAAGATGGATTTTGAACCGTATTTTTGTCCCCAGATTTTATTTTTATAAGTTCAACTCCTGGTGTTCCTGGCAATGAAAAGCTGCTTTCCGGCATTTATCAAATGAGAGTGGGTATGTCCCAAGTAAGATTTTTTTTTTTAATAACAGGAGTTGCTGGGTGAGTTCACCCAGCAGAGCCTCCGGGAGGTCACTTAGTGACAGAAAAATCCAGAAAATCCTGAAGCATGTCAAAAACACTTGTATCTTTACATTTCCCCAAGGTGTCAGGCTTTGTTGTCAGATCCCTGACTCTTGGCTACTAGTGTAAAAGAGATTTCATGCTCCCTTTTCATTTTTCCTCTGTTGCTGCCCATTATTCATCAATGAAAAGAGCAGAAAGTGCAAATTTTTCATCTCAGTAGCTGGCTTCTTGAGTCATTTTTGCAGGACTCGTCCCTCTTTTAACCAATAAGAAGAGTTGAACATCTCTAACCCTTACCCTCTAATAATCAATCAGCAGAGCTGATCATCGCCAACCTATGCCCTCAAATAGCCAATTAGGTAAGCTAATATCCAACCCATACCATCCAGTAACCAACTGGGTGAGCTGATCGTATCCAGCCCTTACCATCAATAACCAATCAAGAGCATTTCCAGCCATACAATCATAGACCCCAACCAGGAAGGCTGATCATTTCCAATCCTTACCCTTAAATTACCAGTCAGGAGATCTGATCAACACCAAACCACCTCACAGCTAGTATCCATGAGGAGAAAAACTGTATTTCTATGCACACGGGGGAAAAACTTGAATGTAGATCTGTGGACCATTGGGCAAGCAAAAGAATATTCATTCATGTGTATTCAAAAGAATACAAAAGAACTTTGCATTATTTTGTCACAACATTTTTTTAGCAAGTAGCAAGTAATAACCGCGTCAGTCAGTAATAACCATTTATTTACAGGAAGGGTCAATATTTAAGGTTTTTTTTTTAAATGAAACTGGATAAAATTTGCTCCCAATCAAATTGTATTTTCATATCCGACTAATACTGTAGTAATGGTTAAAATAATAACAGTACAATACTAGAATGATAATTAAAATTAAAACAGGGAACACAATTTTTATTTGCCGAATTTAATGTAACACTACAGTTTGTTTTGAAACAGGTCTTGCATTGCAATCAAAACACCTGTATATAGGCAATCTTTTTGAAACATTGTCTACACACGTTAACCTGACCGAAAATTAAATTGACCACAGGGTAGCATAGGACTTACAGAAAAAGAAACAAATCAGTACATATTTTCAAATTACATGATTTATAATGAATTTTATTACCATGTCTTGCCACCAAGCTTTAAAAATCAAAATCTGTGCTAAATTAGGCAATTTGATATTCACTTGATCCATATAATTCTATTAATCACTGTGTCCCTAATGAATTTAAAATATTGCTTTTTCTCCTTCCACATGTTTATTTGAAATGAGAGCTCAATAATTAATACTTAAGAAAGGATGACAAAAATAAAAACCCACAGCGATACCATATACTGCATATTGGACGTTCGTATCTCAAATTTAGATGTATTCCTATATGAACAAGAACAATGACAAGTAAAACTGCAGCATCAAGTCAGTAGTTGTCTTTTTTCTGGCGTGACCCCAACAGTAGCTTGGCTCATTTTAATAACTGCAGATGCATTGTGGGATAATGGGTGTAACAGGGCTTTCTTTAGCTACTGTTTGTTCGACACTCAGCGATTTCACCTCTTGTGCGAAGGAGTGTGCCTGTTTGTTCTTATCTCAGACAGGTGGGAGTCAATGTGTCTGTCTTGGTACAAGCCATGGCCAACTAAATGGTCTGAACTAATCATGAGGAGAGCCTGTTGTGAGAATAAGTGGAGTAGGGGTGACTGAGTATGGACGGTAAAGGCTGAGATCCTGCAGCTCTCTGGAATGCATCTCAATTACTGTCTGACTGATACTTGAAAGCCCAGGTAAGTTGACATACTATCCAAATATTATTGGACCAATTAAGTTCTCAAGTTGAGTGAAAACGTCAGCCAAGACTGGGGCTCTTAAGGATCAAGGCTGTTCAGCCCTGTTTTGGAACTGGGGTGTCTGAGGTTCTGCCCTGTCGTTGTCCAACTGGAATGACTGCTGAGGGATAATCTGGGTGTCCTGCTTTAATGGCAAGTGGAACAACAGATGGTGAAAGGAACTAGCCAAACTGGTTCAGATCATACGGTGAGTACTGATGTTATACCTTTACGATGGATACTTCTCTCCAATATGCGCAATAACACAGCAGGCCACTCAGAACACGTTTGATGTTAGGTGGAATAGTCCTGTTTAATAGTGTTCAGGGTCACGGGGGGCCTGGAACCTATCCGAGGCAGCCTTAGGGCACGAGACGAGGGACACCCTGGACGGAGTGTGTGGAACAGACTTCATATGCTATTTTCAGCAATTCAAAAATGAACATTTCACACCCGCCAAGTGTTTAGTGTTTGAACGCGTTTTCTACGACATTCAATCAAAGGTGAGAGAGGTCCTCATTCTGTAGTAAATATTGCTTTTCGTGGTCAGTGAAACAGTGAAAATCCCATTCATTCCACCAAGTGCTCAGATTAACAATTGATTAGGACCGAAAATTAGGAGGCCCATATACAGCAAATTGTCTTGGGCCAGACAACTTTACCATGGCTAGTGAAGAAAACAATCAAAACAAATGCCAATTTATATTATAATCACAACTTCTGAAATTGTGAGGTTTTAATGAAATTTTTAATGTATCATGTCTGGGTTTAACTCTGACTTGCCTCTTCATATTCATTTTCCATTCAGCAGTACGTTACATGAAAAATTGACAGAAAAACTAATATTTTGTAATTTACTTGTTGTGTGCATATATATGCCCTATGATGGACTGGCATCCCATCCAGTTTGCACCCCTGCCTTGTGCCCAGTAAACTTGCATCCCATCCTGGGTGTACCCCTGCCTTGTGCTCTGTGATGGACTGCTATCCCATCCAGGGTGCACTCCAGCCTTGTGCCTAGGATAGGCTTTAGTTCCTCTTGCAACCCTGATCAGAGTAGGCAGTTCAAACATGAATAGATGTATGAATGTATAAGATGCTCTCAGAGAGTTTGGCATCTGGCTCAATTGATAGCACTTGGTCCTCGAAGGTTGTGGGTTTGAATCCCACCCGTGCTCTGTGTGTGTGGAGTTAGTATATTTTCTCCAAGTCATGTTAAATTCTTTAGGTGCTCTGGTTTTCTCCATCACATGCACTTAGGTAAGCTGGCACCTCTCAGTTGACTTCCAGTTTTGAGTGTAGCACTGCCACAAGTCCTATGACACCTTGGATAAGCTGTACCCATTGACCCCGTTAAGATAATGGTTGGAAGACAAGTGGAGACCTTGTTCAATTTTTATTAGTATATGACGTAGAATGCGATTAATAAATATAGATGCAGGAGACCCAACCTTTAAATGTTCCAATACCCATGTTGAGAACAACCTCAGCATTTTGTTTCAGTTCATTTTCAGTGCTTCGCGGCAGTGGCAGGACACTGGATTTTTGCAGCCCTTACACCAATCACCGCTGAATTTCATCGGTCAGTGCATGAGTTCCCACAATTACCTCAGGAGCCATGAGTTAGAAGTCCATTATTCAATTACAATTAACTCATTTAAGAAGGACTTTGACTCAGCTGAGACCATTGAAACTAATGTATGGAAGCAGACAAATCTATTAATATATCCGACCTTTTAACTTCTTTGGGTTTTAATACTCAGATAAAACCAACAGCACTCAATGAAATAATAAAAAAAAAAAAATGAAGAAATTACCGAACAGACCAGCACAAGGCAATATCTAACAAAGTCATAATTTTGACAGAAGGATTATTGGATTAAGAAGTCACCCCGCTATTTCTGTACCTTCTCATAATGTGAAAGTTCAACTGGATAACTAACTTGATCAATTTATTTATAATCCATCATGCAACACATATGAAAGATACGCATGTAAGCCATCATCATGGCCACCAGGTGACATAATGTTTAAGGGCATGCAGCTTCAGATTTGATGTACACCTCTTGCTTGTCCTGCTAAGATAAGTATAAAAGTAAAAACGGTCAGGTAGTGTGGCGATGGACATGGGCTAGACTTTAACTAAATGCACAGCTCTGTTTATGTAACTATACATGTATGTTGTAAAGTGTGGGTTATTAACAAACAAAAAACCAAAACATTCCAGTAAAAGAATAATGCCATCTTTTTCTCCTGTTTATTTTTGACTTTGCATGGAATACACACAGAATAAGATTTTGCCAATTACATGCTGTTAGGATGCTCATTAGGCTGCATATTTACTCTTAAGACCTAATTTTTCCAGAAAAAACTAGACACCTTGAAACACTCTAGCTTAGTAATTAATGAGAGATTTTGAAGTTAGAGAAAATGAAGTGTTAATCCCTCCCTCACAGGAAAAAAAAAAAAAACTATTCCATTTTGCAATTTGCACCTGTATTTTTTTCCCAGGAGGAGAAGAAAAAAATCGAAAATGAAATCCCAAACCTTTTTTCCCTTTAATTAGTTTTAATTCTGTTTGAAATCTTCATTTATTTTTAAAATGAAACATTAAATCTTTAATTACTCAGAAAAAAAAAAAAAAAAGTTGTCAATTTTGGTCCAAGCTTAATAAATCAGTTCCAAAAAGTTAGATTTTAATTTGTACAGCTTTGTCGATGTGCTTGAAATAAGAGCACAGTAATCATGACAAGTTATGAATATAGAATTTTCCCCACTAACTGCCACTGGGCATAAAAGCAATATGCTGATTTGTCCATGAGTGTCGGAGGTAAGTAAATTGGAAAATGTGACTCCAACCAACTAGCTGAAAATGAGGACGGCTTCATATAATGAATAACTAGGATAGACTGGATCAGGTGCTGGGGGCGTGAAAAGAAGTTTAATCTCTAACTATCAGTTTGAATGGTAACTGAAGACACTTCCTTAGGTCTCTCAGGCAGAGTAATGCGTTAACTGTGTGGCTTCTTTAGTGAAGATCTTATGATAATAATGAAGGCTTTTCTTTGGAACGATGTCTAATGCCTACCAGACTCTGAAGTTAGTGGTATAGCAATCGAATTCCTGGAGGTAAGGACTGCTCATAACTTTATGGCTCCCCTGATAGAATCTGCAGTACTGTTTGCATAATGTCCCAGAAACAGCTGGAGGGGCATTAACTACAGCCCAAGAGGGCCAATGAGGTCCCTCAACCAGGGACCCCTCAGATAAATCAAAAAGTTAACAGTGACCAGCTTCCTGACCTGAAGCTCAGCCTGTCCCCAATGCCCCCCCCCAACACACCCACAAAATCACTCCATGCCTCTCCTCCGTTTCATTCCCTCTCCCACACACACACACACACACACACCCATGACAAGAGTATCTTCCATCATTTTAAAGAAGGCCCTTTTCTTCCACTTCTCCTTATGAACCTCTTGTCCTCCCATTTTAAATCCCACTGCCTACAGGTGCCCTCCTACCATTTTCCACTTTCTACATTTTTAGTTGATTTCCAGCAGCACTCCATTAATGTGGAGGGTGATGCCAAACCAGGGATTATGCCCCCTCCACCTGCAAAGCCTTCCTGCTTACTCTCTTCCGATTGGCCACTTAAAAAGTCTTCTCCTCCGGCATCTGACACCAGAATTTAAAGCACACTGTTTCCATTCCCCTGATGCACAGCTATTCCCCTCCATTAATCATATTACTACCTAGTGGGGTTGATTCTCCTTAATTAACGTTTTCTGCCGTGCGATGCAGCTCGCTCCTTTGCTGTACGAATGCTGTAGAAGTCTGATGGGCAATGCATGCGACAGACTGTCTGTAAACCGTTGACTGGACGATTAATTAATCGCAAGGAACGTTAGCCAGGTGATGGCACGGTGGCTTAGCACTATTGTCTCATCTCCACGGCTGTCATTGTGGCCTGGGCATCTACGTCTGACTGTCTGCTCTGCCTTTGTTTTCAAGGTCCCATAACCGTGCCGTGCCGGCAAATTGGTGCCACTAAATTGCCCTTAACATGTCATCATGTGAGTGCCCTGCCATTGGCCGGTGTCCCATCTGGGGTGTGCCGTTAAATTGGAATTGGAGGACCCTTCTGGGAAGAAAGGAATGCTGGGCAGTCAGGGCACTGGTTGGCGGGAGCATTGGTGCACAAGATGTCTGGCTCACAAGATGATGACTTTTGTTGGCCACCAGTTCAAGGGTTTTTCTTCTGTCTGACTGAGTGGAGGAGTGAAAGGAGAGATGCCTCAGACTCAGCATCTGCTAGCTACCTACTACAGATGGACCATGGAAGGCTGGAGGACAACAGAAAGTTCCAGGGAGTTTACATCCAGAGGTTGTTTTTTTGTCACTCCATTGAAGAAACTCTGGAGGGATTCTCTGGTGCACGAGACGGAAGGACTTCTTCTTGAAATTTCTTTCCAGGGGGACTTATATACATGCGGTCTGTCTTTGAGTGTCTCCTGGTGCAGGATTACCCCCCGCCACCGTATTTTCTGAAGTCTCTGGGAAGAGGTGATTTCACCCGGGTTCATGAGTGTGTGCCAGGATCTGCTGGCTGTGCCTGTCTTCAGATGCTGGTGTCGGGGACTTGCTCGCTCCTGTGGGTTTTAGACACCAGATTTGAATTCACCAGTTCTGGTGCCACACCAGTCCTCCCTTACGGTGGGTGAGAAGAAAGCTGAGTGTCCTGTGATGAAAAAAAAAAGATGTGCTGGGAAATGAAAATAACTTGAACTTGAATTTTGAACCCCAGGTTTAGTAACAGGAGGTCTTGGCTACCCGCGATTTAGGTGTACGTGTCTACTGTTCAAAAGGGACAAACAGAGCATTATGGCAGAACAATAAAAATCAAAGGCATAAATGAGAAACATATAATGAGTCCATAAGAAAGAATAAAATCACAGCAGGTTATTATCAGGAGTAAATGTATTTATGACAATTACCTAAAGACATTTAGACATACTATGACCACATGGAAGCCTGCAATATTCTTATTTAACTCAACATGCAAAAGCTTGTGGAAGACCAGCAATCAGATGCTCAAAACATGACTTTAAAAGTCTTTCATAATCAATGCGGCCTCAATGGCTGAGTGGGGAAAAAAAAAAAATTAAGGCTAAAAAAAGCAGAATCCAAATCAAATCCATTAAAGAGAGAATTGGCACCCCAGGAGAGATATTAGAGTGTATTACCTTGGGCAATGTCACTATCGATGTCACCATAAAAATAAACTTCTCTTTTGCACTAATTATGGTAGTCATTTGCTAATGGTAATCCTATTTTATTTAAATACTGCAATTATGTTTTTCGTATATATTTGAATGACCTGTACCGGCCTTAAAATAAGTAAACATTAAAAACACATATATAGTTAAGTACAGCTTCCTTGCAATCCCAGAATGCACCAGGATACATGTTCAGCATCAGAACACTTATTGAATGAAGAAAAAAAACACTTCTCACGTTGCCTGACCTGTCTCACACTGATGTCCCAACAGCAATCAGGTGGGAAAAGTTCCTTTTGAGTCAGGAAAAGAACTTCGGAAACACAATGCGTGGCTTATACTGTTTTCCATAAACCTCCATCAGGCACAGCCGGCATGACTTTAGACCACAAAGTGACATGGTCTGCTGTGTAATGAAGGCCTAGTGTTTGGGTGAAGGCTAAAGACACACGTTATTGAGAGAACATAGAGAATTCTGACAAATATTGAAACGAAGACTTACATAGCTATATTTACCTTCAGATATTCAAATAAATCATTCTTGGTCTGTGCAGTAAATCCCACCATGTTCGCTGTCTGGTGTTAATCTCTAAATCTCAATGTAACTGGACGAGATTTATAATAATAACAAATAGATTAGAACTGTAATATATTAAGAGATCAGTTTATTTTTATATAAAGCTGCTTTTATCCAAAACAGTTTGGATATAATAAGTCTTCACACAAAGACCTAATTTTCATCGCTGCTGGTACAGGAAACTACAATCAGTACAAATAAACAGCATAACAGAATGGGAGAATATAAACATAGAAATACGGCAGAGTCAAATGTTCGCTCACAATTATTCAACGGGCAGAGTGCGTTGTCTCTCCACACAGTGAAAGATCATAATATCGCAGTACGCTCTGAGACGTCTGTGAGACAGCCATTCAAATTAAAACAAAAGATGCAGAGACACAATTCAATATCCAATCTCTCTCACTGCAGAACAGATTCGCCTGTTCATAAAATAGGATAGAACAATCCATAGCAATAAATGGCAAAATTAACCTTTCCTAACATTTTCCCCTTCACGTGATATTGGAGCCTTTCTTGTTGCCCTTATCTTGGAACAATACACAATCTACAGGGCTTGATTTGGAGAATATAGCACCAATTGATAAGTGATAGGAGGCTTTTTTCCCCCCCTAATTAGTTCTCAGGCAAATCTCCAGATATCAAGGATTACTGTGTTGGCCTGCCTGCTTGTTAGTTTCCCTGCTATTGAGAGATATTCTATGACCTGTCTCATTTATGGACACAAACAGCTTGGTCAGAGATTGCAGGTGGCGACATTTTTTCATTTTTTTTTTTTTTTAAGTGTCCTCGCACAAATGAAGCTGTCCTGGCATCGGCCAACCGGACGTATATTTAATAATACGGCCTGAGAGTCCTGTGACACAGCCCCGAATGGCGATACGCTGGACAGTCAACGGTTTTTCACGAGAAAGATTGCACATGCGACTTCTTGTAATGCCGCCATGAACCAAGAAGAGGTTTTGTCTCGCATTACAAGAAACTGTCATTGTGCTGGGCAGAGTGACTGTGACAGGGTAGAAACATTGTTTAGCCCCTCGCCGGGCTGTGAATTTGAAAGTAAATAAGACGCTAATGGAATCATATTTCATGCACAGCAATCCACTTAGCCGCAGCAATAATATGCAAAGAGGCATTGTGATTGCGGGCAGATAAACCTGACAAAGGGAAAACCATAGCAACTGGAGGGCACGTCAGAATAAGGGAAGGCATGCAGGCTATAATTTCAATCAATCATATTGATAAAAGTTGCTTTAAAAAAAAAAAAAGCCTTGATTCGCTGCGACAGACTAAAAGCCCACTCTATGCTCGGATCCAATGGTCTGTCTGGAGATTGTGATGGTGCAACAATCGAATGGCTCGACACCGGATCCCTTTTGGCCGCGGCGATTAACAGCGAAGACTCCGATTGAAAAGTGGCCATTCAGTAGGTCATCTTGTGGGGGCCCGGGGTTGATATTACAGAGGGAGCCTCGCTGTGCATCCAAACGTCGTTTGTCCAAACGTGGCATCGGCGGTCTGCGGATTACTCTAAAGCCCACTCACGGCAACCCAAGTGTGCTGTGAACCTGAACACTGCAAGCCAGACGTGATGATAAAACTCCTGGATTAAAAATGCATAGGACTGCGTAATGCTTAAATTTGACTAAAATGCACAAGTCCTTTTAATTGCATGCTCTTTAAATGTTCAAGCGGGTTACGTTAGAGTAGTACCAGCATTAATTCACGTAGTTTGTGGGAGTAGATCACCACCCTGACCACATAAATGTATACATCATCCAATTGTGTAATGGATAATAAGAGATTGTTACTATATTGGGGGATAATTTGCTGGCTTCTGCGTCCAGATCTAAGAACGGAACACTGTTAAGTGAGCTGGGAGGGTGGTGTTCTGAATTACAGTATGCACAGAAAGGATTGCATTCTACTGCATGCCTACCAACCACCACTTCTATCAGAAATGCAAGACTCCTGCTCAAGCACTAGCCACGCCAAACACTGCTTAGCCACATAAGATTGGCAGGCAAGTATGACTGGATGGTCTGGCCATGGAGGATTATACTGAAACAATCTGGTCCCGTGACGAACAGCGTCTTTCAAACAGATACAGTGAAGACAATTAATATTCACAATCACGTAAAACAGGAGAATACGAAAATGCTGGCTTCTGTGTCTGACACCTTTGGTCTAACGTCTTAGCATCAAGTGCACAAAATGTCTTCCCACATTCAACTTATTGTGACGCAGATAAACTTTATCCGAAGTGATCTGATTTTGTTAGGCATGTCTGTGAGGGTTGCACACTTTCCCTGAAGTGACAGATTGAGGTTGTTTAGGCTGTCAGAGATATCGACAAGGACAGCCAGAAACCGTTTACTGTCTGTAAACATCTTGCACAGTGTTCTTTACTATTTTTTCCATTGTGTCGGTTCCTTTGTGGAGCGAAAAGCACATGTTTCACCTCCTTGATAAGTCTGCACACTTGAGTTGGGATAGACGCCACTTTGCATTCACGGCGCATTTCACCGTGTTGACCGCGGCCCATCTGAGAAAAGCAGGAGTTGTGCTTCGCTGATATTATAGGAAACTGTGGTTGGCAGAATGACATCTCGCTATCGCACTAGTTGTTTTTTTTTGGCCGTTTATTGCTCATTTTTGCATGTGCATCTGCAACATGTCGCCGCGTAAAATCACGCCGTTTAACCACAGCACCGGCGCCGACTGATAATCTACGATTTGGCTAAACGTTTGGTCCACGTCACCCGTTTATAAAGTGCAATTTCACTGGAGAATGAGTACAAAAATGAAGGGTTTCAGAGAACGTCTTAGAAAGAGTTTATTAATTCATCAGTATAATTATACTCTCTCTTTTTTCCTCTGTGTGCTTAGATGTCACACGAATGCTAAAACACGTTAAATACCCCCTCTTTACAATGTCTTCAGAGCTTAGTTTACACGAGCATGTTTTGTACGATCAAGGCCCACATAATGAGGTAATGATTCTCGATCAAAAGCATCACGATCGAGATATCCCCGGTAGCTCCATCCTGGCTTCTTAATATGCAAATGTGTACTCATTTACTCAGCAGGGTTCACAACATCAGTCCAATCAGAGATCGTTTCCCGCAGTCGCTGCAGCTCTTTGTTGGGGTTAATCCTTCAATTGAACTGCATTATTAAAGCAACAGATGTGCATTTAGAATCAGTCACTGCCAATTAGGATGTCAAGCCTTGTCAATGAAAAATAACGATTTTACACCAAATTAACACCACCAAAAACAATTTGTTCCACCAAATAAAATGTTCCCAGTTTATTTATGTGTTCCTTACACACACACACACACACACACACCACACACACACACACACACACACGTTTTATGGATTTTAATAACTTTGATATTTTAACGTTCTTATTCGAACTATTAAAATGTGAAACCCATAGCAATGCTTACATAAGTGAAAAAACAATAGCTTCAGAATTAGGAGAGTTCTGTCATAGCCTCTCCCATTGCCAGATTTCTAAATCCCTTAAGTAAAATACACGAGGCTGTACAGGAGTCTGCAGATCATCTATGCCTTATTAGCTGGAAAGCCCGTCCCCAGCAAATTAACGACTTATGAAGTCCACTTAATATTCAAGGTAAAACACAAAGAGGGTTGATTGATTTGTGCTTCTTCCAGTTCCCAGCTGTAACTTATGCACTAATAAATATGAAAGAATGATCATTATTTTCAGCACAAAAGTGGCAGGGTGTGTTCATAATTGCATCAGTGTTAACAAATCAGAGAGATAAGATTTTAAAAATGGTTCTGTTGAGACGTTCTTCAGAGCTATGTATGTCTTTCATGTTGGCCCCATGAGCTTTGCTGTCTCCTCATCTTTTGTGAGGTTTATTTTTGTTCAGCGCAAACTTAGACGCCCTTTGAACACGCAGGGTTTCCCTTTGTCAAAGTGGCAAGCTGTTCTTCCATATCTGTGACTCACAAGAAGCCACATCTCATATTTAAATGTATTTACCTGTTTCTGCTTCCAGGTAATGCTTGCTGGTGCAGTGAAAACCATCGAAAAAAGGAAAAACGACATATTGATAGCGACTTTTTTGTGGCAAGAAATCGTTTTACTAGAATCCGCTGATGCATTTTACATCTGAAAAGTTTGACATGTGGTATAGCACCAAAGTAGTATTAAAACCTACAGCCACACACACACACACACACACACACACACACACACACACACACACAATAATGCAGTCACACCATACTTGCAATCACCGTTCACATCGTATAGGTGTGCTACTTTTCATCCAGCCAATTAATTGGGCAGCTGCTGAATTTATTCTTCATATTTGAAACAGCAGCTCGACATATCAATACGGAATAATGAAAAGGCCTCAGACTTCCAGCTTAATTATCCTGATGATGACTGGCACAAAAACCGATCGAGTGAAACACGAGCATTTCACTAGACCACAGTCAAATGGAGGGATGTACACAAAAGTAATTATCAAGTGCTTTGAGATTAATTAGATTTAGCATTTGTGATTTCAGAGTTTTAAGGGTATAATGACTGCTGGATGTCCAGTGCTACTATTGGAAGAAAAGTATTTATAATTAATCTATATAACTTTCATGTGGTACCAGGTCTAAAAAGCCCCATGTGATGCTGTTGTTTTTCTAAATATGCGCTTAACTCTTAAGTCAATTTGGGACCACGAGACCCCTTTCAAATGCTGTTAAAGTGATTTCATATTGGCAATGTCCTGCACTAGACGCCAGAGAGTCTCAGAAGGAACATAGAGTGGTGGAGGTCTATCTATTGCCCTGCAATTTAAAAGGAAAAAAAAAGTGTGCTTTTAAATGACATTCAATAACAACTACTGCAATTGAGGAAAACTACAAAGAAACAGATATTGTACAATCTAGGAACAATAAGAGCCTTCTGAAATCAGTCTGAAAGAGAAATAGTTGCTTTGTACCATCAAACTGTCAATAATATTCCTTTTTTCGGTCAGTAATGGGACCCTATATCTCCTGATTTCCGATTCGCTCGCATTGTACGTCACGTCAAACGTAGTAGAGTTTTTGAGAAGGGGAGAGAGAGAGAGAGAGAGAGAGAGAGAGAGAGAGAGAAGACAACTCGGAAGGTCAAAGCTGAGCGGACCTCCATAATTAATGTATGCAACATTCAGTCCGTCATAGTGGAGCAGATGTCTCTTTGGATTTCCCATCATTGATACCACACACAAAGCTTCATTTCCAACAGTGTTCACATTTACATATTTTACTTTTAGTGACAAATACTCAAGGGAGGACCCCGGAATAAATGCATCCTTTCTCAAATGGACTGGACTCTGTTGTGCAACCCTGAGAAAATACAATCTCTGTTTAGTCAGCCAAACATTTAGAAGCAATTAATTATATCTGTTGACTAGGGCATTGGGATTTCTCGAAACAATACTTACGTACCCTCCTCTTTCCGTTTTGATGTGAGCAAATTAGGCTGGCTATACCGAGTGCATAATCACAGTGGTTCATATTTTTTTCGTGCGTTGCCACATTCTTTGTCATTTATTAGTTCATTAGTTGTAATTGCCGAAATGTACGGAGTCTTCAGACTGAAAATTAAGTTCCGGCGAGATCAAAACAAGGTGATGTCTTTACCCATGCTGTTTTGTTCTGGGACAAATCCTCCCGGTATTTAGGCATTTCATTACAAGCAGGCCCGCTACCCTTTGGATGTCACCATTTCTGGTGTGACTGCCGTCCTGGTCTTCTCTCTCTCCGAGGAAAGCCCGCAGTAATATTTTGCCTCCTCTGCTGAGGAAATGTGTGGTAGCCTGCTGATGGATATTCATCGTTTATTGTATTTCTCTCCAAGCAGAGGAAAGTTGATTTTTAAATTTTTTTTCTTACGATCTTCCTCTCTCCTTCTCCCACAAAAATAGGGGATGATTATCTGAAAATATTGGCGCCATGCGGTTCTGATGCCCCCCAAGCCCACGGCGAGTGCTTCCCCCTGCAGCAATGTTTTATTAAAAATCCGCAGTCCTTCCCAAAGCCTTCAATTCTGCTACTTTTTCTTTATTCCCCAATCTCCTTCCCCAACCGCCCCCCCCCCCCCCCCCCCCCCCCCCCCCCCCCCCCCCCCCCCTCTCTCTCCCGCCCGCCAGCCCATCCCCGCATCG
>JAACJT020000032.1:13529986-13543263 GCA_009936485.2 Gymnarchus niloticus | reverse complement strand
CCCCCCCCCCACACCCCCACATCCTCCCCTTTTTCCCTTCCCCCCCCCCCCCCTCCCCCCCCCCCCCCCCCCCCCCCCCCCCCCTCCCCCCCATCTACCTGTGAAGACAAGAAGACTGGGTCTGCCTCAAGGAAGTTGTTAACTTTCATTTTCACACACACTACACCACCATTAATTATTTAAAGCCGGCGTATGAATAAAAAGGATGAAAATATTTTCATAGATGTAGCCATTTCCTACGATTAAGCTATCATTCTCCTTTTCCCAAATGGAATGGAATGAGGAAGCTTCTTAAAGAGCTCCATACGGAAATATTAAAAGCTGGAAAAGGAGTGGGCCACATAGTCATGAAGTGCCTGAAGCTACCCAATGTCACATTTAATTCGTTTCACAGTAACAACTTCATTTGTGAGCAGCTAGGACTGGCCACCAGCTGGAGTGAGGGAGACATCAAACGAATCAGGGAACAAAAAAAAAAAACACCACGACTGATGACTGTCTCATGAACCAAGGTCCAAGTGATTTATCTTATTAATGATACAGGTGGCTTGATGGGAAATAGTGGAGTTTGTTATCCTTTAAATCTAATTTTTGCTTTCAAGGAAAGGACATTCTGTCCCAACCTCATTGATATTGCTGATGAGTTTCTCATTTCTAGTTTAACCCTTACTGACTTATGACTGCATTATTTTCCTGGAGAGAATGGAACTTGGCCGCGTCGTCTTCAAAGAGTTACGGGGATGTGTTCCCTGGAACTCCTGGCAAGCTCCTGAGGCAAGAGCGACCTTTCCCATCAACCTGCTGGTCTGGAAGCTTCGCTCCCTCCTGCGACTTTGTGAGGCCAAGTAGCGGAAAAGCGTCCACTAACCTCCAGGGCCTCACCATGACAGATGTTGTTCTGCACAAAGCTTTTCTCAGAGTTGGTGTGATAGTGTTTTTCCTGCCACTAAAAACAATAGGCTTGTTTTTGAACTTCCTGATAAGAGCTATGAAACTGCACATTGTTGAATGGAATTTCTGCCACTACAGGCCATTTGGTTCTTCATTTGAGCTCTTCTTCATACTCAGCATTAAACGTGGAGTCGGTAAGATTGGACAAGCCTTTCCGATATACCTCGAAATTTCTCACATGTACGTACAGAGGAACACCACTGTTGTCGTGCTCAATTCAGGGACGGATGATCAGTGGATAGAGATCACCCAGGGTTTTGTGAAATGTGAAACACGTATTGGGAAACAGAAGTAGGAGGTGCCCGTTTCCTCTTAAATGACAGTCTGGGAGTTTGCTGTAGTCTTAGTAACACCGGGGGCTTCTCGGTGATTGGACACCGGCCACGAAATATGTTCATTTGTCCGTGAGCCTCTAGGGTTGTTTGTTTGCTTGTATTCTCTCTCTTTCTCAAGTTGCTTTTCTCTGGCTCCCACTCGCATTGTCTGTTCCTAGTTAATCTTTGTAATCCTTCAGCCACTTCCCGAGGAGTTATGGAATCTGATATTAGACAGGACATTTAATTAAAATGATAATTAAAGATGATCTAATCATCAGCACACACACCTGCTACTCTACTCGCAGAAAAGAAAAAAAAAAAATTAAATTAGTCAGTAGAGGTTTTTGGTTTACATGTGTTAAGTACCCCTTCATTCTTAATGGGTTTACGTGCCATATGTTTTATGCGTTGGAGGGAAATTATATTTTCTTTTCAGCCTTCTGTGGTTTGCACCTTTGTATCTGTACTTGTTTTGTAATTCTTTTCATTATGATCACAAACATGAACTTATATCCTGTTTATGACTGACAGTTCGGCAGCCATGTTCCTCTCATGTCTGGAGTGTTTCGAGAAAGGCAATCAATGAATGTACAAGTCCAGCTGTAATGTACTAAGACAAATATGGTTGCTGTTGCCTTTTTTAATTGAGGTTAATTGACAATGGCTGAATATTCTGATTCTAGCAGTGTTGTTAATTGTATATAATAGTAATAGTTAATATAATAGTTAATATAATAGTTAATAGTACATTATCTCGAGATAATAGTGTTATTTCAGTCGTATTTACATTCCTCATGAGGATCACATATATCTGTTTTCTGTTTTGAGCCCAAAAGATTCAGTATAAATGCCCCCCCCCCACACAAAAAAAAGATAAATGTCTTAAGTGCTCAGAATTTCAGTCAAACTGCCTGACAGCTTAAACTTCTGGATATTTCACTCGTCAAAAGAAACCGTGAACTTCACATCTTGCTGGGATTATACTATGAACCAGTTCAAGCAAAGAAGGACATATTCAAGATCAATCCAGAGTACTTTTTTTTTTCCCAATTAAAAGAAATCGCATAACAATTAAACAATTAATATATGTGATGTCGACATAATATGTCTCAGGCAATAGTACAACATCTCCAGGTGGATGTGTCTTTTCTCTCTGAGATTTTAATTGTTAATCACAAAACAATAACACTCTACAGTGGTGCACAAAGTATCCACCAGGCACAGTCAAAGCAGCTGGTGTGAAAGATTTTGATATGGATGTCAATTAAGAAAAAGAACATAAGAGCCGGCTAATGCACTCCTTGGGGCATGTGGATGGAACACCTGTTATCCATTTAACAAATAAATTATTTTAGGAAAGATGGTCCTAATAGTTCCCAGGAATTTAAATGGATAATTTACTATGGTTTAGGGGCCAAATGGATGTTTAATTAGCTCAAAATTAAAGTTTGGCGGGGCTGCTTCGTACCCGTCGTCCTAGTCAGACTCCTACGATTTCTCGTTGCAGCGCTGTAATTACACAGCAACTAAAGAGAGGCAGAAATTAAAATTTGACTTTGTTGAGTTTTTCTACCTGGCAAAGCTTTCTGCTGAGTAACTTTTATCCCACTTCAACAGACAGGCATGCCAAAACCTCTAGTATGAAGCAAAACTCTACCAATGTGTAAATATACACAAAAAACACAAGGAAAAACAGTGAAAAAACATTTTGTCGTGAAGTTTAAGCAGGTACCACAAATGCTAAGGGACTCAACTTGTGACCCAAAGACTGATGGCTTAGTTACTAGGATGTTCTCTCCTCTTTTGCCCTTCAGACAGTTTTTTTTAGCCTAACTTCTCTTCATTGCATAAATAGAATAAGAACAAAATCATTAAACATTATGGACAGCTCCTGGATATAAACATCAGTTAAGGAGCAAGCAAAGCTTTTTTGCAAAAATCATAGGACTTTTAAGTGATGGGGAACAACGAGTTTTCCAAAACCATGGCACCTGTAATCAACGTTATCTGTCAATCACACAGATTTAACTCGCCTTTTATTGGTTACTTTGTGGATTTGAAAACGAGACAATGAATGACAGCATACTGTCATCTCTCCCACAATTGACATTAAATTCCACATTTATCATAATCTTAACCATTCCCATCGATAGGGAAAAGCTCAGTTGTTTTTCTAGGCGTCAAGAGTAATCAGTACATGCCAAAGGAATCACTTAATGATAGTGTAGAGTGTGTATTTCAATTATGACTTCTGTTTCTCAGACCAACAAATGGAAGCCACCCTTATTAATTACAGGGGTAAAAGGTCAGTGAAATATTTTTATAAAGTTGTTAACTTCTGAGAAGTTTATAATTAATGAGCATTGTTGTTGGAAGAGAAATGGTATCCCATAGAGGAATGGCATGAATCAACACCACCAAATTCTCAATCCTCTCGGGAATGGAGGGGCAGGTGGAGCATGAAACAGCCTTTTCCAATTATCTCGACCATTACAAATAACCACAGAACTTCACCACTCGCCTAACTCTACGGGAAAGTTTGAAAGTCCAAACATATCCTCGCCTCAGGCTGACAATGAAGAAAAACCTCAATCCACAAATTTCAAAACCCAGTTTCAGAGGAAAACATCTATTTATTTATTTTGCTGACAGATTTTGGCTCTCTAACTAGTAACGAGTTTCCAGGTTCAGGTTCTTTTGAAGCAAACGATCACAGTGGAACAAAGTGCAGAAATGTAGCTTGACTTTGTTACAGGAGAGTTATCAAGCTGTTAGTTTTTTGACTTAGGAACCAAATTTATTTCGTTTAGTCACGCAGTCGTCCGACTCTCCGCGACTCCACGGACCACGGCACACCAGGCCGCCCTGTCCTCCACCGCCTCTCGGAGCCTGCCCAAACTCATGTTCATTGTGCCCAAACTCATGTTCGTTGTGCCCAAACTCATGTTCATTGTACCACATTTATAGTCATACACAAATTCAATGCAATTCAATGCCCAGTTTACATAATCATTTCTTTGTTTGTAGGATATGCATAGACTTCATTTAAATATATAATCTTGGAAGTACATCAATTGCCCTGGAGAAACCAACACTTGATGGAAAAAATGCCTACATGAATGATAATATCGATGGCCTTATCTTGATCTCGCCACCTCTCCGCTCAAATGAAAAATGTTCTAGAAAACATGGGCTAAACTGTTTTTCTCAATTTCGCTGCTGGATTTTAAAGGAGGAGTTGCAAATTGGTCGAGTGTTCATAGTGATGAACATCCCTGTGACCAGTGATAACGTAAAATAAAACTATTAGCTAATTCAGGGCCTAAAACCTCTCTCGCCCTGAGCATGGGACGCTATCTGACACCACCACCGGTGTTGATATTTATTCTCGCCAACGTGGAATCACAGACGCCAGGCTTCCTTTTAAGTGAGACCGTTGCAATTTTGAATGGTGCCAATCAGCACTAACAGAGGGAAATAAGGGCTAGATGCCTAAAACCAGATTGAATATAACAGCTCCCACTTGCCTCTATTTCCGAATCTTCTGAAGATTTGCTCCTAAACGCAGCGCGTCTTAAATCTTCCATACTGTTACACTTCACCTTCCGTCAGTATCCCCATAAACAAGATGCCATTGTTATTTTTTTTCCCTTTCAGAACGCGACAAACTTCAATGCTTTCCCAATACAACGTGCGTGGTTTGCCTAGACATTTAACGAGTTTCACAAAACTAAGTGCCAGTAAATCGTTAAAAGAAATTAAATAAATAAGCATCATTTCGACTTACACTGACCCGGGCAATTGTTTTTGTTTTTCTCTTTGGGGGTATAGCCAAGCTGCAATGGCAAGGCAGGTCAGAAGATAATTCAAACGAGGCCGACCTGTCAGCTTATTAAAAGAACAACGTTGTACACGGCGCTAATAATAACCAATATCAGAAGAGACCCGAACACCTGCTTTCGCAATTTCGTTTTGAGCAACATGCAATTAACCCCACTGACAGGAGCAGAAGTGGGCGACGGGGTGACGTATGGGATGGTGGAGGAGATTAAGGCTGCGCTGGCTTTCCTCACGACTGCTTTGTGCGGCTCACCCAGCCACCATCTGGCCTGACCAAAGGCCAGAACTCCGGGCTGCTCGAGCCTGTCTCCCGACTGGGCCCACGGATCGAGCCGCGGCGCCAAACAAGCTTAAGGGGATAGCAAGATGTTCACCCACAACGGCTGGTGAGACCATGACCGCCAGCGTGCCACTTCAAACACTTTTCAGCAAGGGCCGCTTCCAGTAAAGCATCGACAGAGGTCAGATTTCCACTTCCGCACTTAAGCGTTTTTCCTCTACAAGTACCGTAAGTTCACGACTCGGGGCAGGATTACACACACACATGCACACGGTCGTTCACATGTGGAACCAAATGCCGGCATGATGCTGCCCAACTTTGACGGTGATCTAAACTCCCTTATTTTTCCTGAGGTAGTGTGTGTGTGTTGGGGGGGGTGTTTCAATGGCAGGTCCCTGGAGAGAGGGAGTTTTATCACAAATAAACAGAGAGGTGTTTGGAACTCTCTCAGAGTTATAATAGATCGTTTGGTGTCTAGGGTGTTCTGTGTTTTGGAGTGATATCGGCACCGTAAAACCGCCACAGATCACACATCTCAAACCCACAGGCCAACTTTGATATTGGCTCAAGATAAAAGTAAAACACGGCCACTTGTAGTTAGCTTGTAATTGTCAAAGGATGGTATACTGGTATGTAATATTTGTTTCTATGGTAGTAAAAATGCAGCCTTACTACAAGTTAGCATTTATCCTGCTAGCCATTTTGCAAGAACTATTGGTAGTTGAAGAAGCTGTACATTTTGGTTTAGCATTAAGGTTTAAATCAGGATGACAGGTAACTTACATCTGAGCTTTGCCATTTTGGGAAGACCAGTTCAGCAATGCCTGAAGTCTAATTGAAACCCCCCCAATTTTAGAAGACTAGTTACCATCCACAAAAGTAATTTTATATTGTAATTACTTAGTAATTAAGTAATTAATTATATATTATGATTATAATTAAAGCATTAAAAATGGAGAACTGATAGATATGTGTTAAACATTAGCTTTTCCTTGTAGATACTGTCAGCATGACTCCAGGCCACACCCCCTGGGCAGCGGTTGAACAGAATGTGCAGTATTGAGCATTCCACCAACCAGTGGTACGGTAAAATCAATGAGCCTACCTCAGCAACGGTCAGGATTTCCCTGGAGAGTTAGTTTCAGAACCTCGGTCACAATGGATAGTGTCACCAGATCATGAGTTTGCTGAACTGACAACATGAACCAGGAGGTTCCGTTTACAGGATGACATCACTGGCCATATTTCATAAACAAACATTACCAGAGAGATGTTCAATTTCCCAGGGAAGATGGCTTTCATGCAATAGAGTTATTCATATTTAGTTTAATTATTATTTCTGTTTGGAGGTTACGTTTGATTTATTACTCTTATTTCCAATAGAGACAGTTTCACTTAAGCATGTCCTTCTATATAGAACAGATTGCTCAGCTATATTACACATTTTCTTTGTTTTTATATCTCATTTCTCTGTTTCGGTGTATTTTTAGTAGAACATCTTCAGGAAAAAATACAATCCACTACTCACCACAATATTTTCCAGTGTACTCTCCTCTATATTCACCACTGTGAATATATCTATTACTCTCTATTAACAACTACTGTATATTCACTACTATGTTCACTGCTATATTCACTACTACAGCCATTTATATTCATTGCCATATTCACCACTATACTCCACCATATTTGCCAATATACTCCACTATATTCTCCTCTATATTCACCACTATACTCATACACTCACAACTATACTCGCAACTATACTCAGTCTATTGACCAGTATACTCACAACTATATTCAACACTATATTTACCATTATATCCATCACTATATTCAATAATATGTCACCATTACATTCACCACAATACTCACCACTATATTCATCACTATATTCACCACTATACCATCACTATATTTACCATTATATCATCACTATATTTAATAATATATCACCATTACATTCACCACAATACTCACCACTATATTCATCACTATATTCACCACTATATCCATCACTGCATTCACTATCTGTAAGACAACCTGCTAGCTATTATCTTGTCCTCTATGAGTTGAGTTTAATTTATATACTGTTTCATGCAAAAGTCTTGAAAATTATGCTAAAATTAAAAGGTTAAAATGTTTATGTTGGTTTGACTTTTTGTCTGTCAGTTCACATATTTCAGAGCATCTCTTAAGTCACCTTATGCATGCCGTTCCTATGTAGTTTGCCCATATATTTGTTAAACTCAAGCGCATTTTGCTTTACCTAAGCTAGTGATAAAATTTAAGAACTACACAATATTGGCGAGGTGCTCTTGAGGAGATGTTTTGCAGCCAAAGCTGAGTTCGACTAGTCATCCAACCACATATCAGTAACATTTCAAGATCAGAAGAAATTCTTGTTCCCTTGTATTGTCTTGCTGTGTGTTTGTATATATCGGTATAGATATTTTCTTTGCCTACCTAGTTCTTTGCATAGTGAATGTACACACACACGTTTCCATTTTCACTACACTGACTTAACGGCATATTACCTAAATGACTCGTCAAGACTCAAACAGTAATAGCCTATATCACTCTGCCTGTTACTGTGAGCATTATGCCAATAATAACAGAAACAAAAAAAAAAATCTGCTATAATATTAATTTTTCATTATAACCAACAGTTTATTGGCCAGCTGTTTTACAGAACACTTCTTTATGGCAGCTTTATCATATCAGAATAGAAACCGAAACCCCAGAACGGAAAGGTCAAACGATTTCAAGTAGCAGGCAGTCAAACACTTGCTGTCTTAATGTATATTTACATAATTTTTCCCAACTAATAAAATTCTCTCTGGGCTGAGATGTAATAACTGATACCGTAGTGCACCGTGGACATGAGGGTCATGCCAGTGCTCCAGTGAGTAGTTTGATCGTTCTCTTGGGAGAAATTCTTAGCTGTCAGATTTTATAATCCTCGAGTCCACCGTCACACCGTCGGTGGAAGGCGAGCAGTTAGACCCACGTCGTCGTCTTGTTAAATTTCCCCCAGATAATGACACCATCTATGCAAACTGCTCTTGACGCTCTATGCGGCTCCACGCTCCATGAGGTTTGCTAAAGAGGTGGAGCGCAGTTTGAAAGTAGCCACGGTATGTGTGCCAGGACAATGCTGTGTGTGTACACTACAGCAACGAACTTGCCCAAGGGGTCTTCTCTGCTAGACCTTTATATAACACCAGGGAGTACTGTGGCTTTGGAAGGTTTTGTTGGTTTCATGGTCAACATGCTATGCTCTCTATAATTTGCCCACATCACCCTCTAGAGGCATACTATGGTAAAACAGCAGACTAAATGGTATGGATCTCTGCACATACTTAAACACCGTATGTCAACTGCCAAGCAAAATCTGAATTAGATTGCAGCAAACATACTGATGAAAACGTAGCAGACTTCCCCAAGTAATAAAGAACCTATCATCTTTTAAGGTTCTCACAGTAAGTATTTCATCTCATTTTGTGCCTTTCTTTTTTTTTTTAATTTTGTAATTGCTTGCTTGGCTCTATGTCAGGTCTCTGGGAATGTGACACTTCAGAAAGCAATATTTTGTCCATTATTGTGTTTTATTTATTTATTTGTGATTTAAATCAACAGTTGTGCTTAAAAGGACTGTCAGTTTACAGGTGGAAATGTAGCAGAATAAACAGCATACATCTTCACCCCAAAGAAACTTGAATACATAATAAAATTTTTCTGGCAAGAAAGTGTAGGCTTTATGCAGATATGCTGGGGATGTGGGACAATCTAGCTTTTGCTCTGCCCCCCTGACATTGGCCAGTTATGTGTGTGTATACATGGTTGGATTATACCTTCAGTGAGTGAAGTAAAACCCCTTCAAGAATGAAAGTTATTTCCACGTCACTGTTTCCTGTGCCGACCTCGCTTGCGTGTTTTGACAGCTGTTTTTCCAGCGTCGGCTGGTGTTGCCTCTCTCCTCCTGAGATGGGCTTAATTGCTTGTAAGTGAAGATTTTGCATGGTGGGAGTTAAGCGGCATCCTTTTCTTACCATTCACATCTCAAGATGTGTTTGCAAGTTGCAGAAAACCACTACTCATAATTTTTACAAAACAGCACTGTTTACCCTAATTGAAGGAAATTTCCTCAGTGAATGGATAACAAATTTGACCCAGATCAATGGATGGATGGATGGAAGGACGGATGCACGGACGGACGGACGGATGGATGGACGGATAAGCAACAGTAATTCCAACTTTATGCGAAAAATTGGTATTGGTAGCATTAGATTGTGTCCTTTAAAAAATCGTAATGCTATAATCAAAATCAATTTTAATAGTAGTTCCCAACAGTTAATACCTGCTTATGAAATTTTCCTTACAGTAATTTTGGGGCTCCACAGGTAACAAAGGAAGGCAGAGTAATGCTTTCACTGATTGCTCATGCATGCACACCCAGACACACGTTCCGACATGCGAAGACACGGGGAAAGTACACCATAGTTCCTGAAGGACATCATCGAAAAGTCTTGGGATAAAAGAAGCAACTGTCGATTCTTCTCAACTGGACGTCAAAGGACAACTTGGAACACTCAGTGCAGTGACACCATTTTTAAACCACCAATTCAGTGTTTCAGCGATTGCATCTCCTTCAGTCACTCTGCTGTACTTCGATTTGAATACTAATCTTATAATATAACAATAGCAAAATTTCTTCAATGGATCAAATAATTGTGTTTAGGATTATTACTATATAACTAGGTTCTGGAATCCTCTGAAACCCTGACAAGGGAAAGATGTTAAAAGAGATATGTGTTGTTATTTAGGACAAAATGCTGATTTCACTGTAAGTGTCTTTATCTTAAAGTCAGGTAATGAATTGAGGTTGAACTTGTTAAGTTCAAATGCTGGGGATGCCATTCAGAAAAGATAAAAGCGATCGGTTGTAGTTACAGGTTAAATCATAAAAGATAAAGGAAGTCTTTATTGCATTAAGCCATTTGTTTATTTATAGACTTGTTGAAGATTTCAAGGAAGATCAGATTCAATCTGTGGTGCATTCTGTCGGTTGCTAAGAAAACAATGCAACACTAGTTGCAAGTTGATTGCACAGCTGGACTGTTCTGTTTTACCCAATAGGATACAGTGGGATTAATGGGGTTTAAATCAGTAACCAATGAGAAATGGGTATAACAAGCCAGTGACAGCAGACCCCACCCATCTTTGCTCCATATTTGTTCTGTTCTTCTAGCATTATGCTTTGCAAAACATTTATTATGAATTACCTATGAAAAAATTAAGCATTTTGTTTTATGTATAAAACATAATTGTTTGTAAATAAAAGTAATATGGCTCTCTCATAAGTATATAGTAGACGTACAATTCATGTTTATTTATTCCGTGTTCTTCAACCTGGGTACAAATTTGAGGTGGTATGTTGGCAGTGAAGGGGCCCATAGCATCAAGCTTTTGCAGAGCTCAGAATTCCTAGTGGCGCCCCCGTCTGTGACATTCAGTAGCCTTAACAGATAAGGCATTCTCACATGTACCTTGCTTCCTCACTTCGGACCCTGTGCTTCTTGCTGTGAATCCCACAATTGCACTATTTGTCTAGTAATTGCACTAATGGAAATAGCCTCTTTTTCCACTAAAGTTTATATCTGAGAATTCAATTCAATTTAATTTTATTTATATAGTACCTTTAACAAAGCGCATTGTTACAAAGTGCTTTACATAGTCCTGAGCCCAAGGTCACCAGAGAGTGAGCCAAAGGTGACAGTGGCAAGGAAAAACTCCCTCAGGAGGAAGAAAACTTGGGATGAACCAGACTCAAGGGGGAGGCCCATTCTCCTCTGGCCAGCACAGGTGCAGGGTAAATTCATTAAGCTCTTTAATATATTATGAATAACAAGGAGGTAGAACAATCAGACAGACCTGAGAAATTCTTTGTATGTATGTGTGTATTTGTGTATGTAGTACGTATGAATGTCTATCTATCTATCTATCTATCTATCTATCTATCTATCTATCTATCTATCTGTGATTGACCATTACTTACTGTAACGCAGTTCAAAAGTAATCATTCTGAACACCTGTCAAGCTCTGCTACTGGTGAACCTATTTCTCTCTGTTTTCTGGCCAAATCTGAAGCCAGCACGCTATTCTGGCTGAATTTAGAAAGGATATTCTCAAGTTAACAAGTCTACAGCATATGAAGGGAAAAAATGAGACACACTTGCACTCAACATATATATATATATATATATATATATATATATATACAATGCGTTTCAATGACATCTTGGAAAACCAATACATATAAAATTCATAACAACTTTTTAAGATGGAACGTCCTGTTTTTCTTAGCTGTAAAAAGAGAAGACATTTGATTCAAAGGGACCCTTTGACTTTTTTCGCCCTCTGAGAGCTAGACAACAGAACTTTTACTTCAAAGTAGACAGTCAACAGTTTGAGCTCCTGTTTTACAGGTATTGATGCATGGATCTCCATGCACAAATGAGAGTCTGATTCCACAGCAGGGGCTGTCTGGCCAACTTGAAGTGCCATGGCAGAACTAATCACTTCTGTCATCCTGACTTTGGGAACCAAACACCACACGAACATACTTTTTTCAGCTGGATGCCTGCAGGTATTGAGGTAGCCTACCAGAAAATAAAACAACAGAATTGTTACACACTGCGATGGCAGAGGGTGACTGTAACAAACATCATCTGGAGGCCTTGAAACGACTTGAATGTTTGTGGCAGTCATGGGCACCTGATCTTTCATTGATAAATGAAGATTATTGCATACCAAAAAAATCATTGCCAGTTCTAATTCCCACCCTGACCCCTTGCTTTCACTTAAGAGATCTACCGTGTGTTGGAATAGAAATGATTTTTTTACTGTGCTACCAGAAATTGATAAATAAAGGAAAAAAAAGGGAATGCTATGCAGGGACTGTAGCAGTCACGCCCTTCGTCGATTCCCTTCGGCACAATAGTGCCAATTATTTTTGCCGCTGCATAGTGTACCATTCACTGTACCACTCAAAAATGAATCTAAAAATAACCAAAATTAAAGCGGAAGGTGGCAAGAAATGAAAAGATGTCTTGAATGTCCGCAATTCACTAATGAATGTTAAATAATTACACAGAAAGCCTATGAAATTTCCTTTCAGACTTTTATTAGCTCTTAAAATTACTTGCCCTTTATCTACAAGAATATTTTAAATATGACCCCCCCCCCGACATTTATTTTAAGTCCTACCTCAGCTAGTCAATTAACTAACCTCTTGACAAACATTTCTAGAATTTTTAAGCGCTAAATTTTGAGGAGACCTCCATAAAATACATACAGTGTCCTAAGTTCTCTTCTGAAGGCCTTTCTTTTGGACTGTAGGTTCTTTTCTGAAGGCCTTTCTTTTGGACTGTAGGTTCTCTTCTGAAGGCCTTTCTTTTGGACTGTAGGAAACATTTTTAATTAAATTGGGCCTCTTTTACCAGCTGTTTTGTCTCATCAACCCTTTTGATGCACACTTGCTTTTTGCACCTTTATAACATGCAAATTGCATCACAAAGGCATTAAAATCTCTTTTTAAAGTTCCAGAGTCAATTGTTATGGTCAAAAATGCACTTACAAGCAGCTGAGGGTGCAACAGTTACCTTCTCCTGATTTGATTGGTGATTAATGTCATCATTCACTTTCGGCTGCTCCCATCAGGGGTCGCCAGAGCGGATCAACCGTCTCCATCTCCTCCTGTCCTCTGCATCCTGCTCTGTCACACCCACCAACTGCATGTCCTCTCTCACTACATCCATAAAACTCCTCTTTGGCCTTCCTCTTTTCCTCTTGCCTGGCAGCTCCATCCTCAGCATCCTTCTCCCAAT
>JAACJT020000032.1:13501099-13529886 GCA_009936485.2 Gymnarchus niloticus | reverse complement strand
TTAACATCTTTAACTCTGCCACCTCCAGCTCTGCCTCCTGTCTTTTCTTCAGTGCCACCGTCTCCAGCCCATATAACGTAGCTGGCCTCACTACCATCCTGTAGACCTTCCCTTTCACTGGTACCTGTCTGTCACAAATCATTCCTGATGATTAGTGATAAATGTGGGGATAAAAAAATTATTTCACACAAAAAAACAATAGCGGGAGGCTTGGTAGCCTTTCTGAGAAAATGAAACCAAAGTTGGTCATCCATTTTAAAGGTCAAGGTCGTCTTGGCCCAGTATGACGTGTAGCAGGGTCTGTAGGGTGCAGAATGCCTGCTGTCCATGGTTCTAAACCCCATCTAGGCAAGCAATCTTCTGCCCTGGTTTTCTCCTCTTCTCCATCCCTGTCCCCAAACCACTCTCGTAACTGGATTACGGAAATCAGAGGAAACAGGTAAACCTCACGGTTGCAAATATTACCCATTTCTTACTACCCAACATAATTTGTCATACATCCATTTCACGTGTAATGCATGAAGAGTACAGTAACTATTTTTTTAATAACATCGTTAGTGCCTTCCCGCATCACCGAAGGAAAATCAAAAACATAGACAGGCATACTTCTGGCCGTCCACCCTCCTGGTCCCTCTCGCAACATCTGCAAAGACTCAGGATGTATAGATAGTGCTTTGAAGTCTTTGGGAAGGATAAAAACGTAGTTTCCTTTACTTTTAAATGAAATATAGAGGCGCAGCCTTCCCTGGACCCATTTAATGCTGTGTGGCTCATTAAGCCATGCTGAAGGCACTTGGGTGGCCGACGAACATTAGCTTCACAGATCATAAAGTGGAACTGCAGTCTTCAGGCAATTTGGATATTACAAGTTCTTCTTCATATGCCAGAGAGCTCTCAGCCTGGGTTTTTTCTCTAGCCCAGCCTGCCAATCATAGTGTGCACACAGGGGCAGGGTAATGTGTGTGTGTGTATGTGTGTGCACGTGTGTGTGAGTGAGGGAGCAGTAGGAGGAGGCCTGCCTGCAATTTATTTCCAGGCCCATCTGTAAGGAGCTCAACTCCAGCTCTGGCACGCGTTTGCACACACGGCAAGGCTTTGAAACTGGATTGCCAGCAACCTCTCACGGCCTTTGTGGGCAACCCTTGGATGGACGGTGATTAAAGAGCATCCATTAATAGTTGTGTGACATCGAGGTACACGTTTTTTAACCCTGTGTGAAAGCGTGGTTTATCCTTCTTTATGCTCGTCTGGAAATTGGGAGACGCTATGTCTTAGCTATGTAAGAATCAGCTTTACCCTGCATCGGTAAGGGTGTACATTTCACATTCAGACACTTGCAGTGTTTACTTCACTGCGGGATGTCGACTGTCACGTCTACACAAGCAATAACTTCATTTAAAAATATGCCCTCCGCATCCTGCTCCCACTCAAACAATCCCCGGATAGAAGTATTCCTTGATGTTCGGTTGTGTTCCGAGATGATGAGATGACACGAACGTGTGGATGAGCAGCTGCAGTAACCTGCGCTGGAAACTGATTACGGAAAACAACCGCAGGATTCATAAAAAGAATAATAAGTGAATTAATGGACACCCTTGGCAGAGATGACATGCTCTGAGTCGACACACTTCCACACTGTGGATGATAATCATCTCTTGTAAGAGTGGTAATAGGAGGGCATCTAAAGCCTTTGGTTCGTGGGAGGCATTTCCGTCGTGCTCTGCGGTTCGCGCTGTAAGACAGCTCTGCTCCCCTGGTCTCTTTGCAAATTTACGGGGTGCCATACCTCGTGCCCTCCACTGTCGGTGATAGGTTCCAGATAAACCAAGATAAACGTCTGGAAAACAGATGGATGTTTTTGGTTGTAGCCTTAAAGAATACAAGACTAGGGTGACATCCCCATTTTATTTATTTTTTTAACAAAACCACTACTATCTTTTGGGAGCACATTACTTACCAATGCCCATATGGCAGTATCTTTTTCTTACGCATGCAGGCATTATTTAATGCTTTTTTAGAAGCAATTTGTTCACCGTCTTTAGGTACAGATGGCTAGCAATGGGAAGCCTTTCAAATTAGTCTAGTTGTACATATTTAACTCAGTCCAGGAGGACTGTCATAAGAATTCTTCTGCCCAAACATCCATCCTCCGAAAAGGAATGTATATTTATAATATACATGAAACAGATTCTGAATACATATAACACTTTTTTATGCTATGGTATGAATACTGTTATCTAAGTCTGCATATTCTTGCTTCTTTCACCTGGCGGGCGCTTAAATTTGTTTTGCAGGAGTTGTTCCGAAGATGCAGCATCGCGCTTCCCTTGCCTGATGTTTCCAAGAACACGTGAGATGATTTTCTTTGGATATAACCGTCGATCTATAAACGAATCCAAAGTAGACAAGAAACCCTTCGTATACCTAGGAGTGATCAGAGCCTCAAACAGTTTTAAGTAATCTGCTTGCTTTCAGTCAAAGCATGGCTGACGTACGTTTGATACAGCTAATTAACGTCATGTAAAAGGTTGTCAATATCTAGGATGAGCACATGGTTCAACCAAGCTTTGTTTTTCTATTATTATTGTCTTTCTACCCATGAATGGTCTGAATGACACAAAACCGTCACGCCAAATAAAGGGCTTACCAAACAAAACACAATAACTTATGATGGTATGTATGTACGTAACGCTCTTCCATTAGACACGCTTCAGCAGAACTTGAGAACAGAAGAGAACTTTCAATGAAAGAAAACGGAACAGATTTCCAATAATGTGATTTATTCAACTCGCATTCATTATGGAGCCATCTTACATTTTCAGCAATAAAATGAAGCACACTAACGTAATCCAGTATAGCATCAGTATGCACTTTGTAAATATAAATGTAAACTGGCAGAATAGCAAAGGAGTTATGAACGGCTGAGTAACTCTCCATTTGTACAGCACAGAAATAGATTATAGCCTATGTAAGACTACGTGCTGGAGACAAACTATTTTAAATTTCTCACTTTATTTATTTATTTTCCCCCGGTGCCGAGGTGCATAGTTTGAAATAAAGCACACGTATGTAATGATCAGATCATTACTCCTTCATAGGCTTTCAAGGTTGAGAAACGTTGCAAGCAGAGCTGCAGAGGAATGGGATTCCATTCATTATGGATGTATAGTTCGGGTTAAATGGCTTTGATGAAGGTGTTCACTTGACGTATTCAGCCTTTTAACTGTTTTACCATGCCTGTTCCTAAGGAGGAAAATATCTTACTAACCTTCACTTTTCATTCTTCCCAAGTATTTATCCGTTTAAAGAAGTTTTTCATTGTGGCCCTTTTGGTGATTAATTCCTCACAAAAGACAAAGACAAAGACAAACAGGAAAACACTTGTGCACAAAATAGGTTCTAATTTATTAAATTATTTTTTAACAGCCCCAGGCCAGAACCTGCAATAGGGGAATCAATCCATAAACATACCACATGCTAATCGGTGGGTTCAGAAAAAGAGGAGTTTTATCTCAGCTCGTGGTGTTGACTTTAAATATGCTTACACGTTTTTAGGTAGAGCAGCAAATAAAAACACAAGTGTCATGGGTTTGGTCGAAAACTGACATAGTTCGTCTGTTAATCTGACCTTACTCCAACCTACCTTTACTTTGAACCTTGAGATCCTAGTAATACTCTGACTTTACTCACACCTAGCTTTAATTTGAACCTTGAGATCTTGTTGATACTCTGACCTGACTTGGACCTTCCTTTACTTTGAACCTTGAGCTGTTGTTGATACTCTGACCTTATGCCGATTAGGCTTTACCTTAAACCTTGTGGTCCTGTTGATACTCTGACCTTACTCACACCTAGCTTTACTTTGAACCTTGACTTCCTGTTGATACTCTGACCTTATTAGGACCTTCCTTTGCTTTGAACCTTGAGATTTTGTTGACACCCTGACCTTACTCCAACCTACCTTTACTTTGAATCTTGAGATCTTGCTGATACTCTGACCTTACTCCAACCCAACTTTACTTTAAACCTTGAGGTCCTGATGAACTGAAGGCCTTCGCGTGATGAACTAAAATCCTGAAGCATGCTAATGATGTTTCCTTCACAAAGAACACAGCATGCAACACAAAGGAACAAATGGAGAGCAAATGAACTCTGGGAGTTTGAACTTTTCACTGCAAGCAAACATACTTTACATCTGGCCAAAGTGAAATAATAAGTAGAAGACTTCTTGAATAGCTTCAAAGGTTTATTCACACATTATGGTCAAACAGTACTGAATGTGAGCAACAATGATTACCGCGGCTCCTGATTCCTCACTTGCAAACGGAGAACTTACGAGGCGTAAAATAAAGTGAATAAACACAAAACAGCGGACCTTTTGCAGAGCTCCGGGCTCAGGAAACCTGCCAGCGTCGCGGTTTCTCCTGCTGGGTCAGCCTCAGAAAAGCCTTAATCACAGCCAGTTTGGTGCATCCCTCCTGTAGTCCACTCGGCCCCCCGCTGCGGCTAACTTTGGTGAGCTTTCCTAACAAGGCAAACTAGTAAAAGCCAAGACAAACGCAGTGGGTCTCGGAAGCCACTGGCTGCCACCGCATATGAAGCAAAGGCCAAGACGAAAAAGTCATTCGCACTATTTCAATTTGATTTGTGTGTCGTGTTCGAGTTATACTGTAGTTATGCATGTTTATGTGCATAAATGAAAAGCTAAAACGAGTCTATGAAATGGCGAGTGAAATCAGGACACGTAGGTACTTGTAATGCCTGCAGAAACAGTCAGACATACAAACAATCAACGCTTGAAACAAGTCGTTTTGTCCCCATGATCTTCAAAGTGTGACAGATACGTTCAGATCAAGTCACCTTGTGGTAGATGCATAATCACTACATAATTGCCAGTGGACAGCAAACAAATGCAAGGTGAATTTTGAGTAAGAATTCCGAGAGGGGAAAATAAAAGAAATGCAGCGTTACAGTGGCCGTTTGGGCAAAGACACTGGGAAGAATGGAAGACCATCTGGAATAAAAACCGAAGCAGGAGGGACAAAATTTCCCCTGGGAAAATGGAGGCAGAATGATGAATGCTGGGGATAACAGTCTGTCTTTCAGTTTAGTGTTATATGTATTTATGTATACATCCATACATGCATCCATCCATGAATCCTGATCATGGTTGTATGTGAGCCTGGATCCAATCCCAGATAGCATAGGGCACAAGGTTAGTGTACACCCTGGACAGGATGCTGGTTAATAAATAAATATTATATATTCAAATAATATTACACGGGTAGTATGGGAGCTCAGTAGGAAACACTGTTGCCTCACCCCTCCAGGGCTGGGGGTTTGAATCCCACCTCCCGTGTGTGTGCGGAGCGTGCAGGTTCTCCTCATGTTGCACTGATTTCCTCCTCTGACTAATTAGTACCTTTATTCTGCCCACACTCCATGAATGTGTCTGTATATGCTCTGCTATCCTGCCTAGGATGATCTCCTTGAGCCCAGCAACCCCATGTGACCCTGACCAGGATAAGTGCTTAGAAGATGGATGGATTGGTGGATATTAACACGATATCTGGACAAGAATGGCATCTTTCCCAGCGTGTTCCATGCTTTGTGCCCTGTGATTCATGGGATAAGTTCCAGGCTCACTATGACCTAGTACTAAATAACTGGATATGGAAGGTGGATGATTAGATTAAGACAGCATTAACTTCCAATAAAACTTGAGAAGGCAATCAGATTTGTACCTAAAGAATTATACTCTATTAAAAGTTCTTTAAAGCCTCATATAGATGTCAAAGTACCAAAGTTACCCAAGTCAGTTTCTGCACATGGCAAGGATGAAAGTATTTGCCCTCTGAGGCACATTTTTAATCCCAAACAATTCCAAAATGGCAAATTACAACTAAATTACTGATATTCACAGTAGAGCAGTGGGCAGACAGGCTATTTTCAACATATTAAATGAATATCGCCATTGAAAGGACAAGGCGATTGAACGAAAGACCGTGATGGCTATGCAGATTAACCTCAGGACTGACTTCGCTTTAAAAGTATCGTGGGCAGTGCGCACTATGCAAAGACACAAACATTTATTTTCAAGTAACAGTCCTACCCCCAACTGGAGAATACATAAATAATTCACAGCCTGGTTAGTTCTGCAAACAAGAGCATACATCAATATACATTGCTCTGATAATTAGCATCTGATATCAGCTCTGTTTCTGGACATAATAAATCTTAATTAGTCACCGGTGCATTGTACATGTCTTTTCCTCTCTCTTTTGTGAGACTTGCATTGATGAGAGAACAAATAAACAAAACCCACTGCGTCAGAAACAGTTCAGCATTAGCCGAGTGGTTATGGAAATGCTATAGGCTACAATGGTATTTTCACGACTAATCCTTCAGGTAAGCCTTCACACCTTGCCAGTTCTGATATCCACCCTCTTATGCAGTTAAACCACCTTCCTGCAAATTAAATTCCCTTTCTATGTATTTAAAGGCATACAGAGTTTGCTGAATCTTCATACCTAACTCAGTACAGTTAGCTGTCCAATGCTGCTCAAGGAGACTATCTATCGCTATAGAACATTAAGCCTGGTCGCTCGATTAAACCTCCACAGCGTTTACTTTGCTTTCCCACCCAGCGGTCTTCAGCGTACCGTTTTTTTCCTCCCTTTACATGGACACTGAGACACTGAAGCTTGCCGAATTACAGCTCCTTCACACAGAAGGTTATAAAAGGTGATTCTGCTTATTTTCCATGCCGCTTTTTCCCGCTCAGAATTTGTTTATACCTTCCTAGAGTCATGATGACCAACCTTTCATATGTCTGAGGCATAAAAGGGGATATAAATTTCTCTTGGGTACCAAGCTTTTAATCCTTTTTTTTTTTTTTTTTGGTGTGGAATAGAACCAATAGTCTCAGAGCCCTGCACTAACCTTTAGCACTTAAGAGACACTCCACTGGAAGCAGAAATGCTATGGTAATAATCCGTAATCCATGTTGGATGACCCTACTGTGTGAGGCCCAGGGCTGAAAGGCAAACCCACCACTGTCTGGGTAACAGGTCACCTTTTAGCGTTGCTGCGGAAGACCTTTGGTGATGGACACTTCCTCTGGCACGTTTCTGCGAATGGTCCCGCGGTTAAAATTTGCCATGCGTGTTTATTTAAGTGGTCGCAGTGGCTCCAGCTGGGGCGGTCTTTGCGGACACTAATTCCTCTGAGGCCGTGAGGGATTTACGGAATCTGCCACGATAACGTTGCCTGAATTCAAGAAGGCCACGTCACACGTGTACTCTGAGGAGAGAAGACCCCGTCGGCCCCCTTTCGGACCCCCTGCGAGCTGCGCCAATTAGCCACTGTCTCCGGCAAAAAGAACAATTAATACTAGAAATGTGTTTGACAGGCAAAAGTGCGGCAGAAAGTTTCCATGCCGTTATAGCCAGATTCCATAATAGCTGCTGTGGAAATTACTGGAATGGCTGCCCGCGGTATTTCTTACTATATATTGCGCAGTCATTAAAATGCTCAGCATGTGTTAACTTTTAAATGTTTGAGTAGAAAAGAGAAAAGAATAGGGGGAATTAAAACGACGGGCAAATTAAAACAGCAGGTGGACCGGCTCTAAAGGAAAAATGACAGAATTACTTCTCAGTTATATATATAGTATATATATATATATATATACAGTATATGTATTTAAAGTACTGTGCAAAAGTTTTAGGTGGGCAAAGAAAATTATATTTCAATTATGTTTATGCTGATGTATGTCAGTCGCTGTGTGTCACTTCCCACGTCTCAAAACATCTCCTCAAGTCACCTCTGAATTTGCGGTTAGCGACCAATATACTGTAATACATATTTACCCAACTCAGCTACGAGTACACCTTGCTTGGCTAACGAATACCTGATAAATTCAATTACCTAATTAATTCAACTAATTAGGTGAGCCCAACTAATCGTGGAGGGGCCTGGGTGTCTTGAGGAGAGGTTTGGGAACCAAAGTTGTGCTCTTCTGTATCAACCAGGGATCAGTAACAATTTGAAGAACCACAGGAATTGTTGCATGTGTTCAATCAAGCATTTTTTTTTAGAGCAAACATGCCCTTACTGCCCAGATTAATGGCCTTAAACATTTTGTTTTGCACAGTACCGTATGTTTGTATTATACTGTATATATTTTCCCCCCGGTATCTTTATGACACACTTCCAGTTTAGTACCATGTGCTGGAGGGCGATATGTATTAGAAAAGCACTGATCAGTTCGGCAGCGAGACAAAGTATTTCTTTTATGAGTTTTTGACCCCTCGGTAGGGAGGTTCTGACGGGCAAGGCATAGTGACTGCTTCAGTTTCAGAGACCCATGTCATCTAAACGACAGTAAAAATGTCACTTCCCTAGGACAAGTGGCAAGGCAAGTAGTCCAGCTGCTAGTCAGTATTAGTCAAGCATCGTGGTGACAGTCCTCCTATATATTTCCACAGAGCCCCTCCGGGTGTATGCGGTGAAGAATATCCTTAATACTTCTGTTCTGGTTAACATCCACGGGCATTTTCTGTCAGCCAGGATGCTGTGCCAACGTGACAGTGGGGAGGAAAGAAAATAATCAAAAAAAAAGAGCAGGCACAAGCATTTCTCAAGGCGTCAGTCGTCAGGCAACAAACGTTGTAACTTGTGGCTGTACTGATAATTGTTTCGTACGGAAAGCTGACAGCTAACTGGCTCCTGTGCAAGCCGACTCAATTCATGGCCATTTGAACGGAGCATCTGAATATTGAAATACTGATCCCAAAATGAAGTATTACACTTCCTCCCACTGGAAGGAGGCAAAATTCATAAACGATATAGCCTTAAAATAACGGTTCTATTGTAATTAAAGAGGAATGTAATATAAATATATATTTTCACTATTCCAGTTGTCAGACATTTGAGGCATAATTTGCACTCCCAAAGTCGTGCCTAAAAAGTTACTTTTAATTAAAATATATTTTAACAAAGAAACCATTGTCAGGCATGGGCTTAATTTTTCCCTTCAGAGCAGTGGTAATTTTCTGGCATCAGTGCTTTACTGGTTAAAACCGTCCCTGCGAGAACCTGACAGGAACAAGCAATCTGACATCTCTGGCCGTTCTTCTCCTGGGTCTTTTTTTCTGCGCTTCTGTATTGAATACACGGGCATTCATTTTCAGCTTTGAAAGTGAGCGCTGGTGATGCCCCCCCGCTATGGATCCAACAATCCCCACTTCCCAGCTACCTGGTCACGCTGGATTCTGTCGCTTCTGTCCTGCTCTACGGGCATAATAACAGACTCCCGTGCAACCGACACCGCTGCTTGTGGCAGAGTGGGCGGGGTTTATTTAACTCCTTTAGAGGTGTTGTGTGGCGCCAAGATCTGGTCCGAGGGGCGTGGCTTGTTTGCAGGTGTCTATCTTTTCGGGGTCAGCCATGGACAGGATGGGGTTGGCCAAACACGGCCCGAATGGAAGCAGACAGCACTTGTAGGTAGATTCGCAGACAAGGGGGGGAAGGCAAATAAATGACGGCAGGACCACACTGGAGGTCACAGGTCTTGGGACTGGTGGCAATGAGCAGCTCGGTAACCAGGGAGAAAAAACAAACCAGAACATACCAATTTAAACGTATCAAGGATATGGAACAGGTGGAACCAATCAATACGAATAACCCTGTTCACCCCTACCTCCCACGATGGGGGGGGGCATTCCCACACCTTCACACGACTGTCCACTGGCTCAGGTAACAATGTGGAATAAGGTTTCTCGTTCAAGACTAGGCAGCAATCTGAATCCACTTATACAGAAATGAAACTACAAACCGCATTCAGTCTTGGAGCTCAGATCAGTAGGAATTCTAAATGCCTTATTATTGATTCATTAATTATATTTATTTTTAAAAGGCATATGTCCAAGGACGAGTACAAATGCATACGTGTCCATTAATCCACATGTCTTAGCTGCTCATAAAAATAACAGTGCAGTTAATATGAACAGAAAAAACCGAGCTAGGTATGGAAAAACAACAGCAATGATTTGAAGGAAATATTTTGTTGAAAACGGTTCTTATGTCTTCCAAGCAAAACGCACAATTTCACCGCATTAAATTAATTGCAAAAGAAAGGCACCGATGGAAAATGAAATAAGTAACAGTCCTGGGGGGGCCTATGGCCGTACCAGCAACGTGAGTCAGCTCTGTTTCTGCACACAAACAGCTGGAAACGCGATAGCCTGACAAATCATCCATAAAGTGGCGGCTAGATCCTACACCCATGAGCGGGAGAACAGCCAGTCTCGGGTCTGCTGTTGCACTGTGTCGCGCCTGAATCCGTTCCTCCCAGCTCCTACATCTCCATCTCCACTTGGCTGCCCATGCTAAGCTACGCCCCTCCTCTCTCAGGATTTCGAACGTGGCTGTGCCTCACAACCGCCGGCTACCCATCACACCCCCCGGGCAAAATTTGGTAGCTGGTACTGTCCGCCGCTCTGGGTTCTGTCATCTGACTGGAAAATTTTATTCCTGCCTCTAACAATAATGTTCGCCTTTACTTTGTTCTCCCAGAACTCCTTCTCTACCATATGTATGCCGGAGAGCGGGGTACTCTCCCCCCGAGTGGCACCTAATGGACCAAACCGAGGTCCACATAGAAAAGCATGCTTGACACTGACCGAAAGCTCTGTGATATGTCATAACATCTGACAAAATCCAATGCTGGGAACTCTTGGATAGGAGGAAAAATGTGTCTTTAGCAATATTTAATAATTTTATCCTTGCTTGTGGTTACAAAACGTGTTGTTGGGAGAAAAAAAAAGTCAGAAGTCAAAGATGAAAAGGATGCCATTGCATCTTGAGTTGACAGGGCGATTCATTTGTTTCCAGGCATTTATATTTACACAATTTGTTAAGGGCTTTATGAATCCCAAAGGTAACTGGAAACGGCGTCAGGTATCGATTCCTAATCTCTCTCCCTGCCGACATGTGTGATGCGTTATAGAATGTCAAAGTCATAACAATGAATACTCCATCACTGTCATATTTAAACAATGACCAGCTATTGTGATGTGGGAAAATAAATATATGGGCTTGAAGGGGAAGAAAAAGTCATTTGTTTCTGACTCAGGGCACCCAGAGAACACGGGTTTCTGTACTCCACATGTTTGACAGGGAGCGCTGGCATCACTGCGTTTGGGAACATCCGTGAGCGATATAAACCGGCTGAACTTCCAGGTGTTGCGCTAAGCACAACAGGACTCAAGCTTGTGGGGCTTCCTGGTGATACTCCTCGTCAACATGGGTTCCGTGGCGGAAGGAGGAAAAAAGGAATAATCTTCGGTTTTGCTGTCTGAGCTGGCTTTAGCTAATACATGTAGAAGAGAGATGTATGTGTGGGATGAGGATTCCTTAGACGGCGTGTTTTTTTTTTTTATCTTGAGAAACATCTGCTCCGGTCCTTGTGTATACTGGGGATATCTGCAGCATTGCACTGGTCGTGGTTGCATTGCCCTGAAAGGGTAGCCTCTTTCTCCTGAGTCCTATCAAGTACCTGGCAGGTTAGCGTAGCGGTGAACGCTTCCCGACGACCGCCCCGTTCCCTCAGAGTTCGTGTCACCTGCGGTCCCACTAGAACCTCCCTAGCCTCGCACCTGCCTCTTGTGCCCCGAGCCATGTGCGAATTAAAAAGCTGATTTGGGGGTCGGGGGAGACTTTGCAGCTTGTGTGGTAGATGAATGCAGTCATTCAGAATTAGGGTTCGGCCTGTTACATGTTTTGCTATAAACATATGCACGCTGCATAACCGTGTTTTTTTTTTTTTACGCTGCACTCAGCAGTAGCATCCGGTGCTGCGTTCCAGCGATGCTGATGCATCTAGCATGAGGATGGGACTTCCCCCTCGACAGCCCGGAGCTGCTGCACCATGTGAGCTCAAGCGGTGCACCTTTAACAATCTACCCAGAGGTCTGTTTGCCTTGGCTCCACTTGTGGAATGCTACGGCGAACTCCGGAAACGGAGGGTCACCAGACAGGTGAGTGGAAAATTGATCTGCGGTCTTCAAATAGCAACACTGCCTCTTAAAAAAATATATATATAGAATAAGGGAGTTAAAAGGGGGCTGGAATTGAAAAGAGCCACTGGGACAAAAAAAATGCGGGAGAAGGCGGCAGGATGATGTGCGCTCTGGGGAACGAGAGGGAGAGCTTCCATGATTAGATAGTTGCCCGCGGTCACAATCCGGAACAGCAAATAGGGAGTGTAGCCACCAGTCCAGAGAAGGGTAACCGAACGGCATGAAATGTCAGGAGGAGGCCAGAATGAAAGGGTGGAAAAGAAGAAGAAAAGATGGCAGAAACTGCTGAATGAGAAATAGCTACCTGAAAAGTGGATAAATAAATTTGGGTTACTGGAGCTTTCTTTCTGGCAAAAAAACATTATGAATGGAGCCAGCTGAAAATGTGTTGAAACAGCTCAGGTTCACTTCCTGA
Organism: Gymnarchus niloticus; assembly: GCA_009936485.2. NCBI lineage: Eukaryota > Metazoa > Chordata > Actinopteri > Osteoglossiformes > Gymnarchidae > Gymnarchus > Gymnarchus niloticus. The sequence goes on along the minus strand of JAACJT020000032.1, from coordinate 13,517,388 downwards.
CATTTTTGTTAGTTCGAATGCCTCGAAAATAAGCATCTCGGTACTGAGACCCTCGGGGGGTAGGAGATCTGTGATCATCTGTCTCTGCCTAGGTGGTTATGTGCTTCTGGGGTTTTTCTGGAAGCAGCAGCCCTCCTGGTTGGAGAAGCGAATGGGCCTTTCCGCAACATTTGCTCTCGGTCACGGGAATACAGTAAGGTCACCTGTTGGAGGCTGATAAACCTCACAGGAGACGGCTGCAAAAAAAAAAAAGGTCTTTATTTTACATCCATTCATATATTTAAAGTTAATAACCTTACAAGGAGATTGTGCTTGCACTACAATTTGCTTATATCCGGTGTCAATTGCTATCATGCTAAACATATGGAATGACTCACAGACTGATCAAATTGCTGTGGGCTTCCAACCCGTACTCCGTATGCCCGGCTTAGCACCTGGACAACGATGAGAAGAATGGAACGGGGACGCTCTCGCAAGAGTTTCCTTTCGATCGCTTATAACGGCAGCTGCATTAACATATTAACGTTTCAAAGACAAACCTGCCAAAGGCCAGCAATTCTGAAGTTGCTATGCAAACGGAGTTGCCCTGGTTACAATGGGACGAGATCCAGAGAAGGCTCACTCTTCCGAAGGGTTACATCCAACTGTTTGCCCTTCTGTTTGGATTGGCGTCTCCTCCTCCCTGCTTGTATTGTAAACTTCCAGCCTTATTACTGCATGGTTTGTCATACTCTGTTTTTTTTTGTGTGCACGGCACCCAGACATTTATTTTTATGCTAATTCTATTGCAAAAAGAAGTTAAAAATCACAATTTTGATGCCCACTGTTAGAATAGCCAATATGCACATATAACTGTACACAGAGAACACACTTTGTGCCTCTTAAGTGTGCTTTTGAATGAAATTTCTTTTTGGTAAACAAATTTGGGGTTTAAAGAATTGTTTCTTTAATGTCTTTCATTTTCTTCAATGTATAAGTTGCTTGAAAAGTAATTTACCCAAATACTCGTGCTCGTATAACCTTTTGAAATATGAACCAGCGATGGATGTATCAGGCATTTGCTGGAAAAACAAGGGATTTTTACTTCCTGTGCAGGAGAGAGATGAGATATGTAAGCAATATAACAACACGTGAATTAACATTACATCTTAAAGGGCAAAAGATTTTTCCAGAACGTGTATCTCCCTATACTTCAGTCTGTTTGTCTGTGTATTTTTTATATCCTGTTTTATAAGTGCTGTGACAAGCCTGCCAAGGTAAGTGGACCCTGAACAAAATTGAGGTTTTTAAAGATCTGCTTTGGCAAATTGTGTTTCGCTCTTCAGGGTTCCAGGCGGCCCTGTTGGACACACGGACTAATGACAACACACAAAGCAGAGTCATCGATGATGGCGGAGTGGGTGAAGTGACACCTTTCGGTAATGTCGTCATTGTGTTATAAAGCATCGTAATGTGAAAAGCAGCACGCCGTCTCCTCTTTCCCCCCCCAAGAAGGAAGTGTGCCTTGGCTCCTGTCCTACGTTTATGAAAACATTAACTACCCATCTCCAGCTACACTCCTGAGATCCTTACGCAATGCCATCTGGGAGGCAGTTATTGTACTTGGCCAGGGACCACTCTCCATAGGCAGATTTTACATCGTCGCAAGAATGAGAGCAAACTGCTTCCTGCTTCCTCCTACCCTGCCCGAGAACCGAAACCTAGCATGAGAGATAGGATCCCTCATGTAAAAAGTCAACAAAATAATGCTGATTTCTGTAAAGTTTATTTAATTTACTCGTATATTCGGGCAATATATTAACCTAGCTATTACAGAGGAAAGATACACACTGCACAGCATTGCTTTTTAATTTGCATTTTTTGATCATTGAGAATAAAACTTCATATATTTTGCAGAAATGATTGGGAATCTAAATAAATGATGTCTAGCTGGTCGACACAGCCTTAGTGTTAAGTGCATTTCTTTGCCATTTTCAAGGTTATGCGAATCCTCACAACAAAATCTGAAGTGTTATCCCCGTGTCTGTGACAGGGCAGAGGCATGAAGAATATGGTGATACTAAGAATACAAGTCACAGACAGAAATTAATTACGTCTCTGAGCAAACACAATTTTACGCATAAATATATATTTTTCATCGTTTCCTTTTCTGACAGATCAAAAATTTAATATAGCCTCTGGTGGTGTTTCACAGCCTATTGATTGGAGATTTTAAATATTGAGAACAACCCGCATTGCGGGCGGAAATATAAAGTTAACACACCAGATTTTTTTATTTTTAAAGTTGACATTCCTAGATATGTGATTAATTAAACATGACGAACACTGCCTATCAAACTACTGATAAGATAGTTAGATCTTTTTTCTGAAGAACAAAGAATAAAATGGACATATGATACAAATGTAAGCAAGATCATGGGCTACAAAACAACGGATGAGATTTTATTCTGTGTTCTGTGTTTTAGTCTGATTCATTATGACCGGTCAAAATGATTGTCGGATGCAGATTTGATATATTATGTATAAGCCGCAGTGGACAATTACTTATTAACTCTGCAGCGATGCACACTTAACGTATTCAGAGGATTGGATTAAAAAGCAAGCTTAATTGACCGCTGGGGGATTGGGGCTAAATGCTGCTCTCAGCGCCTTAAGCTTGTACGTCTAGCAGGTGTAAGCTCAGCATTCCAGTTTTTTTTTTTTTGTGCGTGTGTGTGATGACAGGTGGTTTATACCTATCATAAGCTGGTCAGGATCCAGAAGGAAAAAATCATTTTCGACAAATGGGCCCGGTGCAGCATCGAATCGAAATAACATTTATGCTTTCACAGACTTAATTTAGCAATGTTCATTTCCTTCCTTTAACTTTAAATGTATGAAATCCGCATAGCTGTTAACCGATTTAGTTAAAAGGCATTTAACCTTCAACAGAGCTTGAGTTAGCCCCTTCAAAATCCTGCCGTATGTTTGACAGTGATCACTTCAGACGTGGAGCAAGGGAGAGTAAATTTACTCCCCATGTTTAGATGCACTGTGTGAATACAACCCTCTCTGGTTGGTTGGAGGTGAATATTTTCACAACCACCTCTTTTGAACTTCTGACTTCACGGCCTGAATTAGTTTTTGTTTTGGGAGGGGGAATTGAATCGTTGCTCCATTGTCATATGTGGACAGACATCTATTGTTCAAAGGCAGTACGTCTTTAACTCATCCACCTACAATGATTGTTTTCCAGTATTCTTTTTTTTTTAATTTATAAGAAAGGTCTCTTTTGAATACATTCTAATAAGAAAAGGGGACGTTTTTTTGTAAACAAACAGCCAAGATTAAAGTGAAAGGGACAAATTTGGTAATTCACAACATTTTTGATCACAGAGTCTTATCTTATATTTACCTTGAGGCACCAATATTCCTTGCTTACTGGAGTGCAGAGTCTTTGTTTGTCAGGAGCAAACATTTGCGGTTCGAGAAATGAACCAGTGTGTTTTTTTTTTTTTTGGTTTTGAGGAGAATTTTTTTTATTATTATTTGTACGTAGAGTCGAGAGTGTGCTCCCCTTATCGACAAATAGCAGCTGAAGGAACGCTCGAGGTTGTGCGTCTGACAGAAAACAGCAGCGTAACTAAGTGTTGCATTTTAAGCTGCGTTTTCATCTATCACCATGCAGCCAATCTGCCACTGGTACCCTCTGCAGTCTGCGAGCTGAAAGCCGGGCCAATACACCCCAACAGCTTGAAAGCGTGCCATTCGGTACATCTGTCTTTGATATTTTCTCAGTGTCACCTGCAGGAAATAACTCCAGGCCATATCCCCACCGGCTCGAAGGGCGCCATTCTATGAAATGGCAATACCTGAGGTTGGCCTGTTCCTGTATGCAATCAGCAATCAGTCCCGGGCCACGTCAGACACGCAGAGCTACCTGTCATGCATGCTGAAATGGGGATGACCCGCGACGCCGTGGCATCTTTGAAATTAAGAGGGTCTGCGGCGGCCGATGGGACGATTCAGTGATTCTTTCGATGGCAGCCATATGGAACTGCGAGACGGGCGACGGCTGCGATGGTGAGTGGGACTGCATGACCGGGGGGGTCAACTTGGCAGCACAAAGCAGGTTTATTTGCAAACATCTCCTTGTCTTTTTCAGGGTCATACGGGAGCAGAGGTGCGGTCGGGTTAACACAACAGAAACAGAGGCAAGGAGCCAGTCTCCAAGACACGGGGGGGGTGGATTAAACAAACGTCGGACTTGTGTGTCGGAGCCGAACAGGGGAAATTACTTCGGGGGAGGATATTACAGCTCTGGGGAGTGGTGTGACCTGGTCTCTGGGTTACTGGGGCGAGACAACACAAAACACACCAATTTATACGTGTTGCAGAGGAAGGGGGACAGGTTCAACTAAACAATAGGAAAAACCCAGGTCACCTGACCTGCCCCCCCTTAGGGGCAGCCAGAGGTCACCCCCTCATCTCGCAGGTACTTTTCACTGTGGCACAGCATCTCGCTTGGACATATGGCAGGCGACCAGGAAAGTCTTTGCTACGCAAACTCTGAAAGCTTACTGACCATATAAATATTGCATATCATGTAATGACATGGTTTTGTGAAAAGTCTTAAGGAAGATAAAATGCTTCCTATTACACATCAGCCGCAACAGCGTCACCCAAAACTGCAAATGTAATCTGCCAAAGGACGTTTGTCTGCAAGACAAACATTGATTTCCTTGTTTCGTCTGTGCTGACCTAAAAGCCTGTAATAATTCAAACCCTGAACTAACGAATATCCCGCTGTATTTTTTTAAAACGAATGTTTAAGAAAACAGACCAATGGCGTAAAGCAGGCAAGACCTATAATTTAAGCGAGCAAGGGACAGATTATATAACTGTTTTTACTTAGTTATTGCATTGCACCTACTGAGAGTAATCACTGTTTACATGGTTCTGGTAATTAAGCGTTTCTTATTCCTACAAATCAGCCCCACAAATCAGGAAGCTGATTGAGACTATTGTCTGTTTCATCTAATGGTGTACTGGAGATTTGGAGGGTCTACACTTCTCGTATCCTTTTAATTAGCCAATCATGGTACCAGCTTGATGGTTTGTCTGTCGTGACTTTCGCCGGGGCTGCAACGGCGAAACAGGAAGCCGGTTACTCATTGCTGTGGTCTTCCCGAGGTATTTTCATTTCATCGCTGTTATCTCATAACTGTTTGGGATGTTTTTTTTTTTTTCGGTTGTCGCCCCCCAAGGCAGCCATTCCTTCCAGCCCTCCCAGCATCTCCTAAGAAATATCCATAGCCCCGCATCCATTTGACACCATCAGCACAACTGTCAGAAGGCATTGTCCACAGTAAACATGATTGCTTACAAACAAGCCTCGTTTCTGGGAAAAGCTGATTAAATCGACTCAGAAACGTGGCTTTCCTAGCAGGATCCGTGCTCGTCGAGGGTCATGTCACGTCTGTCATCTGGATTTCAATTTGTACGAATAATGCGCACATATTCTGGATACTACGCAGTCAAACGGTGCAAGAATTCCCTTCTTCAGCCTATGATTTTTATCATTATGCTCCTACAGTGCGATGGAGCTGTTCAGGACCTCAGTTACTTATTACATCTGAGCTCTGATTTTGAGTCACAAGTGGCTTCCCAACAGGATGATGTAGAGCGTTACAGATATAGATATTACATATGGTTCTTGTGGCAATTAAAGATTATATCACAAGCCACAAGTGTTCTTTTTATGCATATATTAAACTCATTTCCAGCATTGTCCTTTTCTTTGCAAAAATACCATTCAGTTGACCATTTGCAGTAACCGCCTTTATGGTTTTGATCCTCCTGACGCAAAATAAGTTCCAGTAAGACCAGGTGCATTCTGGGTGGCACGAAAGGCAGTCCCTGGGCAAGTCCACTGACACCATGCCAGAATGGGGAAAACTTAATGACACAGATTCACATGGAATATGTTGTGGGGGGGGGGCAGACATCATGGAAGACTACAACACGTGCACCAAAAGGATACGATTCAGACCAAAAGATCTAACCTGAGACACTATTACACTGTCACCTACATACCATCTTAGAGCCGCTGACAAAAAGCACATAGAAAAAATATGATCCATCAACTGGCAGGAAGAGGTTCATCCATTGTTCATCCAAAGGTTCATCCAAATATACATGTGAAATTATTCATTCACGTGTTTACGTCTTATTTGTTTATCAGCTATCTTGTGGCTCCCTTGTTCATTTTAATAAATGACACGCTAGTTGGACCTTGTGCAGTTTATAGAAGCCCCTCCATCAAAGTGCTCCTTGGGCAAATCCATCCTCTCGCATGCAGTTGACCATCAGGTGCTACCAGAGATCCCCACTGCTGGGGATCTAAAACTGTGAAATAATTCCCCTCCCTGTGCACAATACCAGCCCTGTCTAAAAATCGAGATTTAATACCCATTTGGTAGCCCTGTGCCTCTTTATGCATTGCAGTATACGCGTCATCTTTCCCCGCTTGTTTATGCTGCAATTATTTATCCGTAGCTGCAGCTTCGAGGCCCGTTAACATGCCGCTTAAGTCCATATTTCAGCACCGAGAGACTATTATGCATATGGAGGTAAGTCATTATTCTCCAACAGCCGTGCGCACAGGCCGCGTGCTTTGGGCTTATGTTTCTCTCCTTGCAGCAGGGGGGCGTGGTGGTTAACGGCGTGAGTTTGGAACATGAAGGACACCAACCTGAGTTGCTCCAAGGAAATGTCTTGATACATAAATGGGCAAAAAAGTAAGAATCAAGCAACCATAGATGTATCTAGTGATTGTGGCTCTCAATTCTGACATTTTGCAGGTCTTGAACTTCCAGCAGTGGACTACAGAGGGCAGAATGACTAAGAAGGGCAATTCTGTGTTGTGGCTCGTTTGTCTCATCTTGATTGCATTGTTATCAAAATATGCATGATTATAAGCAAGAAATTCAAATGTCAGTTTAACCCAACCAGTCATCACATTAACTGCATATGACCTGGTCCTTGAGGTCAACACTTAACCTCATAACACCGGTTCAAGTACCTTAACTTAGGATTCTAAATTGAACTGACCTGAATAATTTGCCTTTATAAATTATAACATCTTTGTAGCATCAGTCAAAAAACATATTAAATGTTAAGTGAATCTACCAAAGGATGCATTTTTTTCGTTGTTGGCCATTTTACATTTGCCCTTTTTTTACAGTACCTTGTGACTCCTCCCCTCAACTGTCCATTGCTTATGTGACACAGCTAACTGGGAGCTTTAATCCCCCCCCCCCCGCACCAAAAGCTCTGCCTCTGTGACGTCCGTCTCTCACCCCCCCACAGTTCCCCCATTGCATTTGGAGGGGAAAAAAAACATAAATAAATCCTGATTTGCCCTAGCAGCTTGGTGAATAAATACTGTATTGTTAGTGGCTGGGGAGGTATGTGGGTGTTGAGGTGGGTTGGGGGTATCTCAGATAGTGGAGGAAAATCCACAGGAAGACGGCATGTTTGAAGTGTTCACAACTCACACTGAGTCATAGCTCATGAAAGGAGTTCGGGGGTAGGCAGTCTGCGGGAAATTCGGGGACTCGGCCACCTTGGGCCACTTCCTGGGGACAGCAACCAGGAACGCCATCTCAGACCCACAGCTGACGTCCCGGGGTTTTTGTTGTCACCCGCTGACCAGTAAAACTGCATCGCTGGTGACTTAATAGAAATGAAAAAAGAGATCTATTTCAAACAAGACATCTGACACAAAATGCCTAATGATCCTGACTTTTGCCGCTAGAAGTTTTCACATCTGTGACAAATATTGCTGCTGTGATTAATTTAGTGTTTTTTTTTTTTCCCTGTGTATAACTGAGAAATCTGCCTTTGGGCATTTCATTTCATGTGACAGTGTGCCAGAGCATCACTCTGCAAATGCATGTTCAACCAGTCCGTCAAAAGTGTCTGAATTATTAATAGGGTGTTGTGCTCTAAGGAAACGGGACAGAAACGGCTAATGCAGACAGCCAATTACTTAAAAAGAAAGGGCCAGGCTTCTCCAGGTTCTGCTGAAAATATGCTGGACTTTAACTCGTGCAGATTGTCAAAGAATTTTGATTATACGTAAAGCAAGTGAGCATTAATTTCACAACGTGGTTTGCCAGTGAGAACACATCATAGTATAAAGAATGTTAATGTAATGTTAGTGTGGTATCATTCCGAAATTCAATTTAAGACAAAAACAACTGAAGCTCTAAAACATCCGTCCGTCCGTCTGTCCATCCATCCGTCCATTTGTCCATCCATCATCCAACTGTTTACTTATTATAGTTGAGGGGAGCTCTGAAACAGCTGAATTAAAAAAATAACAAAATGCAGAAATAGCCTGAATTTTGCGAGTCACAGCTATATTTCATACGGAAGTCATTCTGCGGCACCTGGCTGAGCAACAGCCTCCAATTCAAACAGGGGACCACACACATGCTGACGGCAACGGTGACGAAACTTTCAGTGTGCAGAAATACGTCCTTCAACCTTCACTATTCCACCCGCGTCCGCATTGTGTCCATGCCTGCGACGACAAGGCTTCGCAGACACAGATTGTAACTTCAGCAGGTACAATGTCAGCTTTGAAGGCCCGTTTTCCACTCCACTTGTGAGGGATCAGCCAGAAGCGTTATTAGAAAACGCACTGCGCTGGTCATTGTGTCTTAGATTAACAATTTTATTCCAGCTGCTCTTTTAAAAGAGAGAAACAGACACAAATCTTGCTAGCTTCAAGACATTGTACTGAGATATAATGCAGCTATGTGTGTTGACAAATGTAAATATATTATGTAAATACCATGCTAATGAAACGTACTGTAACATTGCACCAGACCAAAGGTTATAGGTCATAGGGAGTTACCAATAAAGATGGCTAAATGGATACTAATGCCACTAATTTTATAGTGTAAACCTCTTCTTTTCACATGGATAGAGATTGGTTCATTTTTTTTCCTCAGGTGGTATGTTCTGGACGAAGGTTGACCAGGTTTTAGCAAGATGCCTCTTATGAAAGCCTGACATTTAAAGTGAACTCCGGTCGACCTTTACAGGAGCACAGCTCAAAACACCAAAACTCAATCAGTTTCAATCCATCCTCAGCCTTTATTTATCTAGAGGGGTCTTGTTCCTTTTTAAAAAAATGATATGGAGTATACAGCCACTAGTACCTGTCCCTGTCATCTTGTTAAGGTGCATATCACAAGTTACCCTGCTCAGGCAATTGACAGTCTTTCCAAGTCTCAGTCCAGCATAATACTAGACAGCCTTCATGACACGAAAGCTCAGCGCTGACATTAGCTGCTAAGGGCCTTTCTGCATTACAGTTGCTAACCGGAATTAGGACAATGAGAGTGCTTGTGAACATTGTTTCCTGATTGGCTGATTAAACAACATGCACTGTGTGTCTTGAGATTGTGCTGTGCTCATTGATTACATTGTGCTCAGTGGCTGTGACCTTTAAACTGGCTTATTTTGAAACACAGGAGGTGTGGCTCAGAGCACACGTAGCTTGGAAACGGAACAAGTGCCACCTTGTTATAATGATGACTATTTCTCAAAACGTTTATGTTTTACTTCCAATGATATTGTAAAAGGCAGTGGGGTCTTGATGGCTCAGCGATTAGCACCGTGGCGCAGGTGTATTCTGTATGTGGAAGTTGCATTGTTTCATTGTATCTGCATAGGTTTCCTCTGCATACCTGGATTTCTCCCCACAGTTGACAGACTTGCAGTTAAATGGACTGCGATCTCTAAATATTTCCCCGTGATGGTTTGTGACCTGTGATAGACTGGCATCCCATCCAGAGTGTCTCCTGCCTGCTACCCTGTGTTTCCCGAGATAGGCTCCATACTCACTGTAACACTGTGTTTCTGGAACACAGATGGACAGCCAGTAGAGGTCTATTTGTACCTAGTCATTATTCTGCAATGTTACTGTAAAACCTTCATACTCACAGGTATCTTACAGTAACATCTGTACTACTATTTCAAAAGGAATAATATCTAAAAAGAGTAAATAACAATAAAACAGCAACAGATTCCCACATTTGCTTGCAATATTTTTACCACTTCGATGGAGGGGCCGGGCTAATTGGATCTCGTTTCCTCGCGGCTTAAGGTAATCAACCAGCAATACCATCAGCATCCCTGCAGGCGAAAACATCCTAGCCATTACCAAAAGGGTAGTGCTTCGTCTGCTCACAACAGGGCAGACGTAAGGAGTCACATTAAACCGACTTTCACCACACGCTGCAGCAGTCGGAGTCACATCACGGGGCTGACTATCTTGTCTCATTAATGACTTAATTAGTGACGCATCTCGTCACTAACCAGCCTTCCTCACTGCTAGATCCATAATGGAGCTTGAAAATAAATAAATAAACATGCACATAAATATATAATTAAATTTTCAGGAGGGAGGCTCTTGTAATTTGTTCATTATCCCCCCGCGAACTAACCTCGGATGCAATAAATTCAGTTCGTAGACATCAAACAATTTATCTTTACTTATTTATTTATTTGCTTTTGCAAATGGATAAGGTTGATGCAAAAAAAAAATTTCATTACCGAGAATAAATGAATTTCACACGGCACAATATAATTGAACTGAATTGAATTGAAACTATGCACAGGATTAATAATCAGAAGACAGAGTTGCAGCTGTGTAAAGTTTTTGGTACCCTCCGAACATTCCTAGGAGCACGGCAACCAGTTAGAACTTAATTCGCTTATCGTCAGAAAAGACGGCGAGTGAGTGGCCTTTCACACCTTTTGTCACGGTGCTGCTCTGAAAGCAGTCACAGCACAATCAAAATTACGGACTTCTGACCAGTTTGGGCAGGCCTTAGGCGCCGAAACAAAGAGGTTCCTGCCTTAGGTTTCAGTGTACAAGTCAAGTACTTCTAAACAGACCAGGAGATACATAATCAGCGAAGCAGCACAGCGATACAATAAAGAAGTCGTAAAATAGCAACATGATTGTATCTGCAGTTCGGTGGCTCATTGTGTAGGGCCATGGTTTCTCGCCTCCAGTGTTGTGGATTTGATTCTCATCCCCAGTTCTTCGTGAGAGTGGTGTTCGCGTGTTTTCCCTGCCTGCACAGGTTTCCTCCCACAGTCCAAAAAACATGTGGTGTCTCTAAATTGCACCCGCTGTGTGTGTGTGTGTGTTTGTGTGTGTGTGTTTGTGTGTGTGCCCTGTGATGGACTAGCTGCCAGTCCAGGGTGTCCAATGCCTCATGGCCCGTGTTGCCTGGAAAAGGCTCCCGGCGTACCTGCATTGGATTACTGGGTTTCGGAAAATGGATGAACGTACCGGCCTGCTTATGCCGGCACGTGTAATTTCGTACGACATTTCAGTGAGTCCTCTGTTTGAAGAGCCGAAAGACAACGGAGACATGAACGACCTACATCCATGACGGGGCTCCCAGCTTAATGCCACTCCAGGCATAACGGGAGTGTTATCCACACACACACACACACACACATATTTGAAATAAAAGGGAAATGAAAACAAAGCAGCAAGGGGTTGATTGCAATCACACTCAAATTGGAGATTAACATGAAATGTAGATAAGATTAATATGGACCTCCAAGTTATTTTTATTACAGTAGATTCTCTCTGTTGCTTCGTCTTTCACACACTCCCTCTCTCATATTGTATATCAATATGATATATTATAATAAAATGCTGCATACTGGATACTCAGTATGACACAAAAAGTAACCTAGCCCTTAAAAAGCATTTTTAAATAGCCTATTAATGCCACAGTCAGGTCATTAACAGCAATAAAAAGGATATTATATCTGGACAGTCGACATATTGGGACATAAATTTTATTTTGAAGCAAAAGTATTATCTAATTGATTTAATGCATTGCCTAAAAAGGGCTTAATTTACAGCAGTGACTCTGAGAATGGGCCACATTTGTACCTTTGGTTGACTCTCAGGCAAAGGCAAGGGTCGATAAATCATGGTTTCCCATATATATTTCATTAAATGTCATCGGAATGTGATGTACAAGCTGACATTAGTATCCTTGCAGAAAGTCCACAAGGGTATTATACCCTGTAGCTATCAGCAATAATTAATATCCCCTGTTGAATTTACTTTTTTTTTTGGGCTAAAAGCTGGTTTTTAAAGGTCTGTGGTTTGTATTTATTATGATTACTTTTTTTCCGTGTCGCACCGCACTGCTGGGTGAGCTTCCATACGAGTCAGCTGTCGAGTCTGCATGTCCAGATAGCCTGGTCTAGCCCATTCTGCACGCCATGGCCCCAAATCAAAGGAATTCTCAGTGTACGTTATATATACTAGATCAGGGTATAAACAGGAAGTTTTCACATCCACTTCACAATCACTTCACTTGCAACTGACTAGAGCAGAGATTTGATGTCTGACTCTAAATGACTGGTTAGAAAGGTGGCATTCTACGATGGGCCCAAACTTAAAGTCACAAACCTCTCCAGTGTGATCAAATCCACCACCAGTGTTTGTCGCTAGAGATTGCACGGCTGTGTCCCTGCTTACACACCCGTGTCGGCAATGGATGTCGCTTAATTAGCCACTTCCACTAATCGACAGGATCGTCCAGATAATTTTGGCCGCAGCGTGACTCTTGTTAAATAATGTACAGCACAGAACTATGGTACACATGCAATGAGGCTCAATATACAGATGTATGGAAAATATCTTGAGCAGGACCCGCTAAGGTAAGTGGCCACCTATGGGCATTTGATTATATCCAAAGCTCACTCTCTATGAACACAAGATTCCAGTTTGATTATTTTCTTTGGGACAGACAGGCAACTTTTTCAGTGGCTACGCTTTTGACTTGGTCTTGAGCATTTGATACGGAATGCTTACATGTAAACAGACATATAAAAGTCATAAGCCAACTAAATCAAATCACATATGATACAGCTTCACTCATAATTACACATGGGCTACCTTCAAGCCAGAAAAAAAAAAGAGAAGAAGGGGAAATCAGAAGTCTTGGTAAATCTGTTATACAGCTGTACTTCTGAATAAAAGAAAGAGAAGTTGTGGGAATTGGAACTTAATTTCTCTTTTGTGCAGGTATTCTCACAGTTCGTTCAGATGAACATTTCAATCTAATGTGTCTTGCTATCAGGAGCTGACTTCAATTAATAACTCAATTAGCCTCAGGCTATTCACATTGTGAATCATTTACCCCCCGTGCCTAACCTATAAGGTGATCTTTTTGGTCTGGCTGTAGTGCTGTCACCGCTCACAATATCTAATTCAAAATCTTCATGAGCCGCTCACCACCCATTGAAATGTAGTGTAACCCCCAGGGTAATAAATTAAACTGTGAGAGGTATTTGTAAAGAGAACTTTGAAATGGATTGGGAGGGGGGATTGAAATGGATTCCGACAAGGGCTTTCAGACTGCGTGTGACGGTGCTGAGAATCATTGTTACAAGCCGTCTTCCTCATGGAGCAAATGTAATTATACATATGCTATTGGCCAGCTTCAAAAAAAATCATAATAAGTCATGGACGTAAAATGAGGGAGACTGGCAGGGGACACCAACATCATCTGTGAACTACACCTCAGGACTGAGTAATGTTCTTTGTTATTTTCCTTCACACGCTTACTAATCCTGCCATACCCACGACCGCAATCTTAACGATAAAGTGCTTATTTTTTCGATGCATTCCTGCGCGCACCCTATAAACATTAACCATTCAGGACATGCAGATGCAGTGGAGTCTGGAATGTACTTGTCTATCCTCGCTTTGTTCCAAGTGAGATTAAAACCTTAGTCGAATACTGTATCTTGTGAATGTATGCGAAAATGAGCTAGAGATATTTATGCGGCCATACACAGTAAAGTGTACTCAAAGTAAAAATGGAAGTACATTCCAGAATAATAGCTTGTCCTTTTTGCTTTAAATCTCACTTTTTCATTTAAATCTGTGTTTACTTTGCTGTTCATAGCCAGTCATATTATGACATTTCTGTTGTTTTATTCTTGGTCCTCTGTGTCCCAAATGCACACGCACACACACACACGCACTCACACGCTCACAGATCATGTGAGGATTTGTGTCATGTAGCTACCGCAACCTACCGGAACCTGTGCTGGTCACTTGATCTACCTGCCGTTCCCCGTGGCGGATTGGCTCCATCTGCCGTCTGGTTGACCTTTGCATCCCAGGATGCCCCTGCCACACAGACACCTGCTCCTTCATCTTTGACCCCAGGCTACAGCCCCCGTCGCGGCCTGGTGCGTGTCACCTGCCTGGTGAAGGACTCTCCTGACAGCAACCTACGGAGTGGCACAAGGGAATTGTTTATCCAGCCAATTAACAACTTCTCGGTCATACGGTGCAGAAAAACATCAACGGCCATCATCTGTGACCTCTCTGCCCAAAACAGCAAACTGAGTTTTCCTTCCAGATAATCAAACAATGTTTAGCTAGACAGGTAGCTCTGCTTATTAAAGCAGTATCAGAGGTCCGCGGGCATAAAATGCGAAAAGATAAAAACTCAGTGACACTTTATCTGAAATAGATTTAGCACTGGAAAACCAGTCCGCAGATGTTTTCACCGGTTCAATCAACTGCTTTACATAACTAAAGGTTTGTCCAGACACATATTTGTATTTACTGAAAGCTCAACGTTTCTCTGTAGGCATGATATGTAAATATATCACTTTGCCATCTGCTGAGCTCTCCACATATTTGTTGCGGCGTTGTCCATCATGACAAGACAAACTTTTGACGGACAGAAGCCCGCAAGCTGATTCAAAACGGGAAGGAGGGGCTTTTTCAGTTATTTTAGAAAGCGGGTAGTTTCCTTCCGGAACGCGGGGCAAGAAATGTTCTCTGCATATGTTTTTGCCTAACGGTGGCCAAACTCGTAATCCGTGAAATATTCATAGAAACGCTGTTTCACGGTTTCTTTTTTTGTGGTAATTAGCACGACTTCGAGCAATGGTTTCAAAAGAAGGAATTGGCAGAATACGCCTGCGGGGGGGAGGGTCACACGCCTTCAGATCTGAAAGACTCTTAGCGGTGTTATATTGCTGCTGAAGTTGTCATCACCATGCTGTAATCGCCAGACTACGTCTCTTGTTGCCTCAGAGCATGAGAATAATTTAGCAACAAAACGACCTGCTGGCTAACTGCGACTCCACTGAATCTGCATCGATTAACTAGATTCTGAATTTGCCCCCCTCTCACGATTTAAAAGGATTTTGGGGGATTTTCAATTCAAGGCACATGCCTAGGTGCCCTTGGAGTTATGCCTCATGCCATTATCAGTAAGAACCAGCTCCATTCAGCAGGAAGATGAATGCGTTCAGCCCAGAGAAAGGCCACGCCAACGCTGCCATCGCTGGGATGTCATCTTCGCTTTTGTCCAGGTATGCCTCCATTCGTCTGCCACTGTCAACGTCTGACGGCTGATTCCTCTCCTGCCTTGTAATTCACCTCAGGCAAAGAAACATCCGTGGCAGATGCCTCTGGATCACGGAAAGGTCCCACCCCCCCTCACCCTGCCACTGTTTTGATCGTCTCGAAATGCCGCTCCCTCGGCGCACGCGTTAATGGAATCAAACACTGCCAAAAGGGTGAAGGAACATCATCTGAGGATGGGCATATCGGTATTTATGTCCTCTTCCTGTGAAATTTTGCTTCTTTTGTTCTATGATCAAAAGATGAAGCATGTACCGTACCGCAGGTGGTGTCACGTTACCTGATACGCGGTATTAAAACCGGCTAATGAGGGGATGAGAAACTCACTTTTAACCTAAAACTGGCACCTGGTTCTAGCTTCCACGGGATCTCTACCTCCGAAAGGAAATGGAAAAATTGATACAACCTGCAACCTGACATGCACGGAAGCCCCCCATGTTGTTTTTTTTGGGGGGGGTGAAGGTGACTTGTCCTTCATGGCCAATGCCTCGGGCCGTCCTCACCAAGGGTCGCTAATGTGCCTTTCGTAATAAACATTCCCGCCGCCAAAGTCTGTAGGGTGTCCCGTCGCTTTACGAGCCATGGGGTAACGGGTCAGGCGCTGCAGCACTTTCCGTCGGCGCCAGAGTGCCCACTTGTCACGGATGAGAAAGAACATTCCGGGTCCTACTGGACTTCCCTGCCTCAGCTTGAAAATCACGGATCTTATGTGGTCGAAGATGAAGACTCTCAAATGAGGGCAGCGATCAGTTAAAGTGGGGTCAGGCGGGGGGCGCGTGGGGGGGGGGCGGCAGTGTCA
>JAACJT020000032.1:13409561-13500120 GCA_009936485.2 Gymnarchus niloticus | reverse complement strand
GGGGGGCGTGGGGGGGGGGCGGCAATGTCACGCACATAATGGGGGATACATTCTTATAGGCAATTAGCCCCACGAAAAGCATATTGTATCAAACTGTTAAGTATAGCTAAATGATATTCTGCGCTATCTTTCATATTTGGTTGAGAAATTCTTAGATTTCCATTAGTCTTACTCAGCTTCATCCCTCACCGCTGGTCTTGCGTGGATTTAAAGGCTGGCAGCATTTATTTTTCAACACTCTACGCAAACACATTAAGGGACCTGACAGCAGGTAGAGTCATTGATTTTGCGTGAAATGTTTTTGACAACAAGCTTACAACTGCTCCCTTGTAGTCCTTCTGTTTCTGATGTTTTAGTGCAGTTTTTCCGTGTGTTTGGTGTAATTCTAAACAGTAAACTGAACCTAACCGGGAGGTCAGAGGTACTGACAGTCAGCATAACCCATCCCAGGGTCACATGGCGTATACGCATCATTTCTGGTTTCAGGAGGAGCTCCAGCATACCTCCAACAGAAATGACACGAGGACATTCAACAGGCTTGGAGAGTGAATCAACTACCGAGGACAGCCATTTTGGCTCTGGGGATGTGCAAGTGTCAGAACATCGCCTTCAGTCTCTCATGTTCTCAACCAGAGGGGAAAAATGAAAAGAGACTTCATATCATCTTCCTCCTGCAATCTCTGTAGCCACTGCTCGCCAGACCACACCAAGGTGGAACACGCCTACAGCTCATTTCCTAAATAACAGGTGTGCTGTAAATAGACCACTGTGTGGTCTGTTCATTGTGTGAGGTACTATGAGCCTTGTCCTCTGCTCAGTTGTGGACAATTCACTTTGGTTTTCTTATCCAGTTTATAACCTTCTATTCATAAGGTGTCAGTGACATACTCAGTCTGTCAAACTTTATGGAGAGTATAAACCTATGATCTCTGTTAGGATTCCTGGATTAATTCATTCCAGTTACGAATTAGGAGCTGATTGCAAATGAGTTGAAGGGCTTGTCCTTTAACTTTTCGTCTGACCTTTGCCTTCCCCTCATCTCACATTGTCACTGGAAAGTGTAAGTAAGAGCGTGAATTTTTAAGGAAAAAGCCTTTCATAGTTAATTAACAAAAAGCTCTAATATGAGACATTGTGTGGTAAGGCTGTTCGTCTCCTGCAAAAAGCAACACTCCAGTTAAGTAAATTGGCAACACCAATTAAAATTGCACAGATTTAATGATTTATAAATAAGGCATCCTTGCCAAACTCGGGTCAATACATTGATATTTATGCCATGTTTGGCAAATTTACACTCCCATCTGAGACATGCAGCCGTCAACTGAGACCAGGGCTTTGGAGAAAAACAGAGTATTCAGACACTTTTGTGTGGACTGGCCCTGCATCGCAGTGTTGAAATGGTAGCCTATAATCTGCAGTCGTTTAAGGATGCTCTGTCTGTTGTGGAGGGGTGGTTCAAACCAAGTGTGACAGCAATGCGGCAAAATTCCTCTTTATTTCGCCAATTACTTTCATTAACCGAGTCTGACTGATTAAAGCCTCAGACGGAACGACGCAATGAGATCATTCCGTTTGCCTTGCTGAGCTCACAAGCAAGCTGTTTACTTTTCCATCTTGGTTTCTCGTGAAAAAAAACCAAAAAAACAGCGGCTCTGTGGTCCACTGTCCCGATACTCCCCTCCCGCTCTGACCAGCCGGGAGAAGGAGTTGGACGCGGGGGCACGACACCATCCACTCACGACTTTCACCATTCCTCTGGAACTACGTCGTCATTTACATCCAGCTATGAGTTCATTCATCGTGCGGCTATGTTCGGTGCGCTGTTAACGGGGGCCTGGCGACAAACTGTCATCTATGGTATGTCACAAGCTTTCCGGTGCAAATGTAATCGTTTTGTAGGAAAAATAACAGTGTAGCCAGATGTCCTAAAGCAAAAAATAAAACTTGATGCATGAGCTTCTTCTTTGATGATTAGGTAATACAAGGAGGTTCACCGCACATCCTCTGCGTGTCTGAGGCGAGGAAGACTGTAATATTCCATTGTTATTAAGGTTTATGTGAACATGCAGCCATCTCCGAAGGGTTCTCTGCTTATGAACCAACTGACAAGGGGATGAATACTACAGATAGTCCAAGAATATCACCCCCACTGCATCTCCTGCTTGCTTGAGTGAGTCTGCGATGTTCGGTGAGCTTTAGAGCTTTAGATCTGCGGTTTCACGTCCGCGCTGGCCCGGCAGGACCCGGATCATTTTCCACCCCAAACGAAGGCCCCAAGGCCGAAAAATGACTATGACGTAAATAGAAGATGTACAATGGCATCCATGATTACGTCCACTCCGTATTTCAGTTGTGCCCGATTTTGCATTTCTGCCCACTGAGGCAAACAGGGATGAATTTATACCAAAATGTCTGGAGAAATCAGGCTCCCTAGATGGTCCCGGAATATATGAGAGGTGCAGGTGAGTGGTCTGTGCATGATTTTCCCTATGAAGAACAAACTTAATTCCACAAACAGCTAATTCATAAAAATAAAATAAAAAAAAAAAAAACAATGACCTGAACAAAAGAAGCAATGGAGAAAAAAGGCAAAGAAAAGTAGGGTATACGTTGATATGTGGCTTTTATGTGGAAAGTAGGTTCTTCACAGACTCAGCAACCAGCCTTAAATTACAACACTCACATTTTAGGCTTTCATGGGTTTGGCGTGCCAGAGGAACCTTAATGTCTGCCACCTGAGAGGAATGAGGTAAAATTATAGCGCAGTACTTCTCAGTGTGTACGTGCCTTTGAATAGGATCATACCAATCTGCTGATATCCCATCTGGACAGCTCTGCTAGGCTGTGGATTCCTCCATGTGGGTTTCAGCACCCCATCGATGGACAGCTCCCATTAATTGCAAAGGGCTCCACGTGAGGAATGCTAACTGCACACGGCTGGTGGATAATCATCCAGCTTGGCTGAACAGCAGCAAATTCCCCGCAAGCAGAGTGGAGGCTGCTATAGGGAAGTTTTTTTTCCTAAGGTAATGCAGATTCTCCTGATGACAACTGCCACTAACTGCAGGCTACTGCATATCTGTGCTCCCTGTCTTGAGGTGCCCAAAAATGCTTCTTCCCACAGACCCCTAACTGGCATTTTAGTGGAGCCCCCCATTGGGTCCCAGCTAATATGCTTCATTATAATTTTTCCCCTGTTACTTTCCCCACCTTACCTGAGGCCTATGCCATAAATAGCTTGTGCTACCTGATTGGTTCTGTTGTATTGCACTCTACGCATCCCATTCTGTATTTATTTTGACTCGTCACAACATAAACAGGAAAACGTGGCGATCATCTGGAGGTGGAATGCCAGAATCAGCTTACACAGAACCTTGAATGTCTTTTTTTTTTGGGGGGGGGGTGTTTAAATACTTACTGGTTAAACTAGTTCTTTCGGTTTTGTATACATGGTTTATCTTGGATTGACCTGGTTGACTTCAGATAAAGGCAATAAAGAGAAATGAGCTCTTCTTCACGGATGTGCAGTTCACTAAATTCTCCTCCACAAGCGCAGGTTCCTACTATGAGGCTTGCAGACCTTAGCTTTCACCTTACTTCTGTCATTTTCACTGGTATTCTTATCTGGCTTGAAATGTTAATAGTCTTTGCATTCTTCGCATTTTATGGAAATGAACAATTTTCATGTCAAGAAGGCTTCCCATTGCACCTTCCATTGAAACCTTAATATTTCTATTTAGCCAGTCTTCATTTACCCATCCTCCCGTTTTATTTAAGTACAACCTGTATTAAAGGTCACACCGTTGTTTACCTCAAGCAGTATGTGTACAGGAATCAAGGTTCAAATCCTACTGGCCCGGGACACCTCTTCCTCCCGTCTCAGCACAGATGCCTGCTGTTGGCCGTGATCCCACAGAGGGAGTTTTATATCATGTCCTATATGTACATAAAGAAACCGATTAGTATAGTGTAGAGATTTTCCTGCAGTTGGTATGATTTGCTTCTCCCATGTAAAATACTTTGAAAAGTGGTGGGATTTTGGAATAGAATCAGTTGAGCTGGGTTGCTGGGGCGAGGACATGCACCTTTCCTCATTTCCTGTGAGGCTGTGTATAAATCGGTGTGTTCTGGTTTGTTTTCCTTTCTTTTCTTCCCCATTTCTACATGCCCCAAGTAACCGTAAAGAAACCACAGGCTGAACACAACCTTGGTAACCAGATGTGCTCCTTTTGTGGAAGTGAACGGTGAAAGTTTTGTGGAATTTTCACATATTACTCAGAGTTTTAGCAATAAAGTATGACAAGCTAAAATCCAGATAAAGGAACATTCATCATGTTTGAGTACACCCTATTGTCACCTTAGACTGGATTATAAATCTCCAGATTGGTCTCCTTAAAATGCTTCCTTTAGCCAATTTTTATATATTTTTGCATAGGTTTTTCTTAGCATGAGTATCACAATATTGAAATTATGAGCATCCCTGCTGACCACTCGTATGGGAGAAATGCGGTAATCCACCGAACGGAGAAACAGGAATGTGTCATGTTTGAGACTCTGCAAACATGTTGTTTATGTTATGTTGTTTATTCATACCAAATGTACTTGCGTGTGGGACTGAAGTAAGAGCTTATCTCACCGCCATTTTTAAGAGTTTGAATACAAGAGGAAAAATGACCTGCCTGCAATAGATAAATATATAAATGAAAAGTAACAGATAATTATCTCAGGTGAGTTTCGTCGATGTGAAAAATATCGCTTGGACACAGAACGGTTAATTAAGATGCTGACATTTGGGCACAATGATTCCCTGTGTAATGGATTATTTTGTTACGTTGTTTTTAATTTTCTTCTGACCTTCGGCAGACAATAAAGATTCCATTTTGATTTCAATAACGAGTGGACATTAACCACTGAAAAGAAGGATTACATAGCTATTAGTTTAGGATGGTGTCAAAGGTGACTTTAACTTCATTTTAAAATGGTAATGAAGCCAAGCAATTCCATTTGTGTAAGTGAAATTTCTAGTTCAGAGGTACAGTTTCACTCAGGAATGGAGTTTGTCAGGAGGTACATCCTTCTGGAAGCAGAAACAAAAAAATCATTTTCTTTAAAGTACAAATGCATGCCATAAATATCCGTTCCATAAATGTTTATGAATATCACATACATTCTACACGCCCTCAACACACAAAGACGCAAGAAAGCCTCAGTTAAGGCGTAACATTCTGCCAGTGATTAGCAGGGTTAATCGATTTTAGCCTCATCTCGAAGCGCGACGATTCGTGTACATCAACCATGGGATGTTCCCCAGCCATATTTCGCTCTGCTGAATGACATCATTGCTTGTGGTTGATGCAAAGTACAAACTTGGCACTCTTGCAGAGTTTGAGATTATAAAAGGCAAATGTTTTGGTGTCCCTGATGCCTGACAATGTTTCCCAGAATTCATAATTCTTACTCCTTCAGGAGGATATGCACACTGATTACAGCGGTGTGTAGTAATACTATCATATTTCTATTGCAATTATTATCATTGCCGTTCATGTCCCACTAAACTGCTATATATTTATGTATAATGCAATATACTGTACCAAGCTTCACGATTCTTTCATTGATAAGCTACTCCTTGATTGACGCAGCACGCATCGCGACTTGCAATGGTCACCTTTTCGTTTTTTTGTTTTTCTTTTTTTTTGGGTGTACTGCAACAATTTAGAACGTGTCATACACCACCAGACTGGCCTGCTTTAGGTTCCAAGGGTAAATTGGTAGGATGATGCTTGCTGGGGGATTCCACGCGATGTCATCTCCAATAAAGAATCAATATGTCCTCTCCACA
The DNA here is from genome assembly GCA_009936485.2 of Gymnarchus niloticus. NCBI lineage: Eukaryota > Metazoa > Chordata > Actinopteri > Osteoglossiformes > Gymnarchidae > Gymnarchus > Gymnarchus niloticus. The sequence continues at coordinate 13,494,281 of JAACJT020000032.1, read as the reverse complement.
GGAATGCTCGAGGAATCAAAACCGGTTGCCATGACAACCCGGCCCTCCTCCGCATGGCGCAGCGTGAGCCTCGCTTTTCGGTCTCATTTTTCTCAAAATTGAAAGAGGTTAAACCAGTTTAGGGTTTATGATCCGTGCGCTCTGTCAGTCTGCCCAGATGCATACTGAACAGCTGTGGAATGTAATGTTGTAAGCAGGCCATCTCTTCAGTCAGTAAAAGTTAGGCCCGGAAAGATATCTCTAGTACATCTGACAGTAAAAAATTGGACTGGCTGAGTGCACAGTAGTACAACCTGCCACGCAATCAGCAATTTGAAGTAATATTCCGTTTTCCCATTGCCGTGTAACACGTACAAATGCCACATTCTGTTTGACACGTCTGTGCTGAGGATATAAAATGTAACACAGGAAGCAACAAATTACAGATGGCTGACGTATCATGGCATTCTAAACAATGCTGCTGCGGAGCAATCCGTGGTTAGCGGCATGTGCATGGGGAGTTCATATTTACGTTACAAAAATTCCCAGAACTGGTATACGCTCTGCTCACAGAGTATTCAAGAGCCAAACTTCACCTTCTGTACCTCTGCAACTGTAAGTCTGTTGTCATCCATAAGAAGAAAAAAATCTTTCCAAATCATATTTTGCTTCTGTTTCGCCACTATGGAAAATGTGCTGTATCCACTTTGCCTCGTGGTAAAATGCTGAGGTAAAGAAATACAGCTATACTCATACCAAATAAGAAAGTCAAAACTTTAGACAGAAAAGATGTTTAAAATACAGCTTGACAACTTAGAAGGAAATCAATAACTATTATTTATTAAGGCACCCTAAAAAGTTACCAGGTAGTTGGTATCTTGAATGGTGGTAGTGGACTGATACAACTTTGCAAATAGATCCACTCCCTAGTGAAAGGTACAATATCATAAGAGGAAACCGTCCGTCCGTCCATCCATCCATCAATCCATCTTTCTTGCTTATGCTTATGCAGTTCAGAGTCGTGGTGAGATTGAGGTCCGTCCCACGCAGTGAAGTATTGAACATCAGTCTGTGGAGAATAGAGTGGATGTAAACACTATGAACTTAAAATACAGACCTCAGCTTTATCAATTTGGTTCTCTGTGACTGATTTCTGCTACGCCCCACTAATATATCCTCCTCCTCCTCAGATACAGAATTAGGCCATAATGCAAAAAAAAAAAAAGCGTTTAAAGCCACCTTTTAATCAATATTTATGCATTGTGAAAGAGACCTCTTAAAAGTGAACAGTTATAAACAAAATGATAAACAAAACACTATTACATAAAAACACAGTCCTTTTATACCAGAGGCAATCAATAGCCTTTGTGGACCTTAATATGGCCCCCGCTAGCAGGTGGCCCTGGGGTGGTGCAATGCTCCCGTCTGTTAGTCCTGGACCCCCCACCGGGCTCCCAAGATTAGACTTTGTTTTATAAAACTGTAATTTGTTAATAAGGACAATGCAAGTTTTTTTTTTTTTTCTCATATGTGCCCCTCCAACAGAACAATGGGCCCCAGCCTGACCCCCCCTACTTGAAATGGTCTAGAACTGCCACTGACCAGAAGTATAATTATATGTTATTATTATCATAATAAATTAATTATTCATTTTCGTTATTGCCATTGACAGTAATAACATACTCATACATTCCTTCTTCAAATCAGGGGGTGGAGAGAGTTCCAATCCAATATTCAATATCAGTATTACTCCGATGCTGACCAAAAACCGTAGAGCGGTAATCGGAAAAAAAGTAAAATTATAATCCAATACCGTACGCAGGTAAGCCTCGATTTGCCAAAGCAGCGTTTCATTGTGTCATTATTCATTAGCGGATTATAGCATTTGTTTCACAGTCTGAGCATTTTTTTTAGATGGCTGTATTACAAACGGCACACAAATTTCTTAAAAGTGGGAACAAAAAGATCTGCGAACGTTTAAGGCTGTGTGAAAAAATGGTATTGAGCCATTGCTACCTGAGTTGTACTACGTGGTACACCCTGGATGGGATGACAGTCACAAGGGCACACTCACACAATTTTGAGATGCCAGTCAGCCTGCATGCATGTCTTCAGACTATTGGGCTAAACTGGAGAACATGGAGAAGAACATGCAAATTTCACACACACAGAACAAACACAGGATTTGAAACCCCAACACTGGAGGTACGAGGAAGTAGTGTTACCCATTAAGCCACCCTGCCCTCGGTACAAATGCATGGAGAATCTGCACACAACCGTAAACCTATACGCATGTATAAAATTAATAAGTAATATATGGCTATATATTACAAAGAGTCAAAACAACAGCTCAAATGAATACAGCTTTCGTTTATTTTCAGTCTTACAAGTATGCTGTCAACATCAATTTCACTTCTCAGCTCTAAGAACAAGCTTTTAAATTACAGAGATTAAGGAGAATGGTTTCTGAATTATTTAAACTCCGTGAGTGTAATCCATTTTGAAGGCAGTGGAGTATATAATGGCATAATTAGCATACAATGGAGCTTTGCTGTGCCCGCATCGCACTGAATGTTTTTGAGATTCTGTAGATTATGAATAAAACCGAATCTAAGGCTGTGGACTATACGCCATTTAAGGATATTCACAGAAATCGACCAAGTTACACTGGTATACATTGGAAACAATTACCAGCAATTTCTCCAAGATCAATGTTTTTGCTCCGTTGAAATAACAAGTGCCCATTAGGAGGTGACACAAACTAAAAACGTTATGCTTAGTGATAGTCTACATTTGCTTTATTATTATGATAGCTGGGCCATTAGCAGGTCTGTTTTACTGTGATTGGCAATTAACCAGGGACCAGTGATTATGGTGGGCAATTATCTAATTATCTGAATTAACAGAGAATGTAGATGAGCTGCTTACTGTATCGGCAGAGTGGCTTCTGCAATCAATGTCAAGCTGAATATGAAGAGAATCATGGGGAAATCACCCTGAAGTCTCAACTGTCCGCTCCACTTAGCCTGGAAAGCTTTAAGAACGTTAGCAGAAGACTGAGAGAAAATTCTGGATGCAGTTCTGAGATGCTTCTGTGTAGATTTTCAACATAACTGATAATTAAATATCCCTTCTGTTTGATTTTTTTCTGCCACTTTCTAACTTGATTGGCATGACAATACAGTGGAACTGGGAAAAAAGAAATAAACTCCAATAATAAGACAGCTGTCATAACTATATAGATGAAAATTGTTGATAATATCTATCCATCCACCCATCTTCCAACCACCGATTCCTGGTCAGGTATGCGGGCCTGGAGGCTACCTACGGCAGTACAAGGTTGGAGTGCACCCTTGGCGGTCCTCGAAGATGAGCCATTCAAAAATATACAGAATGTGTTAAAACAATCAGCTCAATTTCCACTTCCTTTCTTACCAAATGTCAACCCCCGATTCGTGCCAGGAAGCCTCTACGGCAGAGCTGACAACGCACGCCCAATCCATCAGCAGTCCAGGCATGATAAGTAACACAGGGTGACACCGTGGACAGTCAAGGGGAGGGTAGATGGAAAATGGTGTCGCCCAGTATGGTTTCCCACAGCCAGCACTACCTGAATGAGATGACGCCATCCTCTGCCGCGAAGCAGCGTTGAGTCCCAGAGAACTCGTGAGACGTTAAACAGAATAAGTGCTTCTGCAGGCTGAGCGACCCCAGAGCCTCTTAACACGGTATTTTAAACCATGCATTTTGCATGAAGGAAAAACTTTCTGGTCTGAGAACTTTTGACTCACATTTCCTGCTCTAAAAATGCCTCAGAAGACATTAATGGTGTCTGTTAAGAACTTTGGTTATACATTTAATCAAACTGTACTTCACATATACGAGAACTGCAAGTGGGAACTCATGGACAAAGCCGTATGAGAAAGATGTAAAGATAGCAATACGAGAGAGTAATTTAAGGGGGAAAAACAATCATTATCTGACAAGCAAAATACATTGAATGTTTGTATGGAGACAATGAGTAAACAGAAGTCCTGAGACCTCAGTGTCTTTTCGCTCTACAGAATTTTACTGCTGCAAGAGACAAGAGGCTGATGAAAGCAATCAACCCCCCAATTGCTGTCCTAGACAGCAGGGTCTGATACATTAATGCCCATCCTGTGAACAAAGTAGCCTCATCTGATGTGAAGAGACCCCCTCGCCCCACCAGCAAAAGGCTGAGACCCAGAACGAATCAAATCAACCTTGAGGAACACAGGAGCAGACATGCAAAGCGTGTAATCAAGGTACCATACATCGGTGGTCCGAAATCACTTCTAACAGGGCTCAACCGTCTCTGCTGGTAGCCGTGGTTTTCACGGTAACAGACCTCGAGCAGTTCACGGTTCCTGCGTCACGGAACAGTCACATTCTTTCGCCGCCCCTCTTCCTGAACGTACAGGTGCATGTGGCAAAAAAAAAAAAAAATCACGTCTTTCCTTTAAGAAGATCTGTCACATAAATGAACCTTGGGAGGCCATTGTTCTCAGTAAGGGGATTTTCATGGTATGAACAAACAGGAAAGCTCATACCCTAGCACACAATAAAACCAACAGCTATAAAATCTCACAAAGTGGAATATCTCAATTCTAATGTCTGTATCTGTGTCAGTGTAAGTGAATTACCGTGACTCTATGTCCAAGATTATTGCAGTTTAATAAGACTTATTTTGCTTTAATTATAATAATCCTTTACCTTCCATATTTACTATGCCAGTCTACCAAACATTTTTTTTATGAACATGAGTAATCTACACATTACATGTCAGAGTGAGTATTCCGCTGAAATCTGCTGAATAAAAACAGGTTTTTTCAAACGAACCCATTTGCATCCGGATGGCACGGCGGCTCAGCGGCTGGTGCCTTCAGGTTTAGGGTTTGAATCCCACCTCTACCCTGTGTGGGTAGAGTTTATGTGTTCTTCCCGTGTCATGCAGGATTCCTCTGGGTACTCCTACAGGCCAAAGACATGCCAACCATCATCTCTAAATTGCCTGTAGCAGTGCATATACAGTATTAGTCCTGCAATTGGAATCCCGTCTAGGGTGTTTCCCCTGCCTCGTACCCTATGCTTCCTGGGATACGGATCATGCCCCCACCCACCCTGTTTAGGATAAGTGCTGGGAAGATGGACAGATAAGTAGCTCAGTTTCTGATGTAATTCTTAAAATAAAAATAATAAACTGAGAAGGTTTCTTCAAACATTTTAAACCCATTTTCAATGATGAGGACAGATTAGATGTTTTCCAGACTCAATTTACATTTTCTATTTTCTTAGGAAATCATTACTAATATCATATATTCAGCAGCCTGCATCACAAACCACAGGAAATATTAAAAACTATTGTGAGCATTAAGGTAAAACAAATAGAAAAATTAGATTAGTAAAATACATGGCAGAGCAATTCACGATGCAATCCATCTCAAATTGTGGCTGGCTTTATTTATTTATGTACAGAAAAATGTATAGGTTTTAGTTTTGTGCTTTGCAGAAAAAAGATAAATTCACAAATGCTTGTATTATGTCTTCTTCAATGCATTTTACAGGACAAAGCGGTGTTTGTGTCTGAAAAACGACTCCTTTAAAATAGGTTTGACAACTAGATGTGTCCTTGTGAAAGGAAGTGCGTTCATGAGTCATAAATCCTGCATTTCCTCATGCATTAACCACATAACAACACATTGTGATTCAGTCCTCTGCCACTAAACGCACTCGGGGATTCACCAATATCGACACAAGCTCATGCAATCAGACAGGATATCCTGTTAAAAGATGCTGAGCATGTATAGAACTGACATGAATAAACATATGCATTTTCTACAAGAAGTGGGCCTTAGATGTATCTGTGCGATGACGATGTGTTTTTTTCCGGGGAAGAAAGGCACTGCTTGCAACACAGAGAAGTTTAAAAAACAGGCATGGCTAAAAAAAGAATATGAAAGTTGCGTGCGATCTTTGTGTTGCGTGCGATCTTTGTGTTTTTTGGGTTACTAGTGAGAAACCACAAGGTATCAGACTGGTGGATAACTGCCATTATATGACTGAAAATGTACATCTGATTTACCATCTGCTCCTTGATCACAGTAGTAGGAGAAGCAGTAATGTTTCAGCAGTGCACATGCAAAGCCAGGTCAGAGGGAATTAACAAACTGTTCACTTGCATAACTGTTGTTCAAATCTAAATGTGAAATTTTGTATACGGACTGCAATTTGACTTGCATACAATGTTACTTGTGGTCAGTTTCTCTTTATTTGTAATAACAAAGAACATTTTTAATCCCATTTCCCTTCAAAAGAAGCTTGGTCATGTTCTGCCTCATTTGGTTTGAATCATCATATGTTTACCATTTTTTTATTTAAGGGTTGTTGTTCTGTATCCCTGGATACTGATGTCTTGGTTTCCATTCTTGGTTGTTAGTCTCATTAAAGACTTTCAGCCCAATACTCCCGCTTTATAATATGACACCGTAATATCAGATTACACTAAGCATGTGAAAAAAGTTTATCTTGAAAAATAATGTTTTTGTCACACCCTTGCTTCCTTGTTCCCTGACCCTGCTGCTTGGTTTCCTCATGCTGCACCTGGTTGCCGTGGTGACCCTATTTGTCTTATTCCGCACCTGGTGCCTGTTGCCTCATAAGCACCTGGTTGCCGTGGTGACCCTAGTCTTTACCCTCGTTCAACCCTGTCAAATAGACAGTCCTGATCTGGAGGGTTCCTGGTGGGTACTGCTTGATCACACTGCCTCACTGCCTCACTTGGTGCTCTGAGTCAGCTCCCTGCTCCCTCAGATGCCGAGTTCCCATCACTGTGCCCTGCCTGTCTGTGTTGCTGGTATTACTATATAACACTGGGTAGCCAAGAGTGAACCAGTCTATGGAGCCCAGAGTCACCCTAATCTATCAGGATCCGATGCCTACGGATGGATATCTTTCCCCTGTTCTGGGTTCCCTTGTTCCAGCGTGCCCGCTTCTTCAGGGAACCCTGTTCCTGTGCCTGTGCTCCTCAAAGTCCAGTCCTAGCTCCCCGTAGTCTCCCCGGAGTTCTATCCAGAGTCTTGGTCTGTCTCTCTGGAGTTCTACCCAGAGTCTTGGTCTATCTGGAGTTCTACCAGGAGTCTTTGTCTACCTCTCTGGAGTTCTACCCGGAGTCTTGGTCTGTCTCTCGGGAGTTCTACCCGAAGTTTTGGTCTGTCTCTCGGGAGTTCTACCCGGAGTCTTGGTCTGTCTCTCTGGAGTTCTACCCTGAGTCTTGGTCTGTCTTTTTGGTCTGTCATGTGTCTCTGTTCTGCTCTGTTGTTCCCTGTTCATGTCTTTCCATGCAGTGCCACCTCCAGGCGCCGTGCTCGTTGAGTCGCTTTACCCGGGTGCTTCTCTTGAGTCATTCCTGATGTCACCCTTGTTGGGCACTGCTGTAAAGCACACTCCCTGAGCTGTTCCTCTGTCCTTAGGCGTTCTCGCTCTGTCCCGTGTCCCCCAGAGCTGTGACAGTTAGCATAATCTTTAAAATTTGAATGTTGCAGTCTTGCACAATATCAGCATTTGTTACTGTACGTTGTTACCACTACATATTTACAGAAGTAGCCTCTAAATTATTCTGGCAAGCCACAGCATGTTTGACAACAGCTACTGGGTTTACTTGTGACGCATAGCGGAATTTCTGACATTATCCCGTATAAATGACAATGACATAAAACACAACGCTTTTGCACATCTCAAAAGACAGATCTCATAGTATGACAGCTCATCATTAAAAGTGCAGCGTGCAATGTGAAAATAATGCATTTAAAATGTGGCATCATACTTTCTTCTTCCTTAGGTTATTTACACGGCTACAGGATATTAATGCCATCAGATATTACATTTTGAGCATCCCATCTACGGTGCTCTGTCTTTTACCCAGATTCTTCCACAATCAGTGCTTTGAATTTAAAGAGTCTTTGTTATATAGGGTCCTAACCTGCAAAGCTACAACATGCAGACGTATGGACATTCTACTGAATTGATGCAATTAAGTAAACAATGGAGTAATTAATATAGAAATAAGCAAAACTGCAAATAAGCAGATTAACTTAGAGTGTTTGGTTTTCCTTGCCTTTTCATTTTTGTTGGACGGCACTGTGTTTGTCCATATGTGCAAAATATGGTTTTCAGAGCATCACGGTTGGACACTGAATGCGAGTAGACAGCTTACTGAGTCGGAAACAAACAGTTCCATAAACAGTTCCACCTGTGTGAGAGCGTCGTATAAACATGAGGCTTGCAAAATGGCTTGGGATGCAGTGGTGTAAGTCAGAGATTGTTCCGAACTCGGCTGACCTCACCCGTGGCTTAAACTCGAGGCCTTTGCTGTTCTGCCCCAGTTAAAAACATCTGATGTGATTTGAGCTGTTGAAAATAAATTTATTTTAACAGTGGTGTGAATCAACAGCAATGCTGTCAAGAAACATTACCTATACTTGAGTCTTTTTCATATAATGGGGAAATATATTAGAGACACCTTCTAATAGCTATGGTATATTTTCCTGTTTTTGCTTTTTTTGCTTGCTTATATTATTATTTGTCTCTGCGCACCTGTAGGAGTAAAAAAACACAATCCTGTATATTAACATCACTGTAGCCCTCATCAGCTGTTTGAAGATGCAGGAATTGATGGATGCTCATGCATCAGTGTATTGTGATTTTTCCCGCTAACACCACATAACAGATATCAAAGCATGAGCAATAATAGAAATGAGAGTATTCCTTAAGTCGTCAAACGCCCATAGAAGGGGGCCCAATTACTAAAAAGTGAGCTACATAAATAGAAGCTGGCTGTGCCATCATAGGCTGATAATGTGTTTCCCGCTAAGTATTTTGATGGATGTCGCTTTTAGTAATGATTTGTCGGCAAGGTTCGTTTTGAAGTTCTGGCAGTTTTGCAAAGATGCATTCGCTACTTATTTCCCATGCCATAGCTAGAAATTCTGGACCCCCTTAAAGAATATTGCTCCGGGCCCCCAAATACACACAGATATGTGCGATACACTGTGTGGCATATATTTTAGGGGCCCAGTTCTCATCCCTCTAGCAAAAGTCCAGCTTATGTCACATCTCCGATTTCAAGGCTCTCCTAGGTGAATTTTATCTCTTGAACTGGTAGCTTTTCAAATATCAAGTGGACCACGACTGGCTGTTAAAGTTTTCCGCCAAATTAACACTTCGCTGTTAACCGTACAGGGCCACAAATAAAAATGAATTGAACGCAATAAAAATTATGGGCTGTGACTCTTTGTGAACATTGAGTGGAGTGAGGGACGAGGGAAAGAAAGCGAAGCACTTTGGTCTCTGTTGACTTCTTATTGCGCTTACGACCTCGAAAATCGGTGCTTGGAGTTGCATATCCTCTCTGGAGTTATTGAGGTTAACAGTGACACTGCAAATAAAACACACACACACACACACACACACACAGACACACCCACCAAAAAAACTGCTTCTACTCTCTAAAGAAGATCCAACCTTTGCATCGCCTTCGCTGACTCGTTTGTCACTGTCAAGTTTCAGTCCGATATTTATTTAACACTCAATTTCATTTCAATTTAACTAATCTCAGTATGGCACATCAAACAGAGTAAGTAAGACATCAATCTGTTCAAGGTTTTTACAGCTGGGCCAGTTAATATAAAGCATCACCTAAGTGTTGGGGGGGGTAAATTTTATTCAGTTGGGGATTTGTTGAGTTGAAATATGCAAGGTCTGGAATAGCTATGTTGTTTGTTTCTCCAGATTGCTGACCTTGAAACAAAATAATCAAACCCCTTGCAAGCAATTTACCTATATGAAATTGTAAGTAAATTTGGTCGTGACAATCGGCCATTTTTCAGACGTAGATACGCAACAAATGCAAACTTTTTTTGGAAAAGATGCAATGTTCTTAATCTCCATCTGGTTAAACTGACGTTGGAATCAATACACAATTTGATGCTTTCCACTTGCCTACCCTTGAAAATACAGAATTACTTTGAGACACACAGAAAATGCATTTTTAAAAATTACTTTACAGCAGATTGTTAGTTTGTATCAAGGAGGATTTAGTATTAAGACGGTATTATTAAGTTATGGTTAAATTGCTATAGGCCTGTATGATCTTGGCAATTTTAGTTTGTGCAGTTTACTGATTTGCAGACCGCCGTTCCTTTATATATGCTTCTCGATTTGTATTCATGTCACTGCACATTGCTTTCTGGTTGCTTTGTGTGTATGTGAGTTACAGCGCTTGCAAACATACCCATCACGGTGTTGATACGCACATCGCTGTGTTGATAAGCAAAGTTCTATGCATGTCTTTGCCGTTGTGCACAGTTCTGGGTTGCTGTACTGGTACACTCATCGCACAAGTTTCATACACATTGCTTTACTCATTGTTGTGTTTATGTGCACAATGCTATGCTTGTAAACAAATCGCTATACTCATATGCATGTTGCTATACCTTTGTTTAAATTCCCATACGTCGGTTCAGCAAATTTTCATTTTAAGCGACAGCATGATATAGAAAGTTTTCCAAAATACAAATCAAGCCAAACGGCAAAATGTGTAATGAGTTGTGTAGGGATGTAGGAATTTTAATTGAATACAGTTATGTAAAGACAAAACAAATTCATTTTTAGGCGCTTCAAGCAATATGCACTGTTCCCAAATTTAATAACAAAGGGTGAATGTAAACACCTGCAGCTTATTCATACAAACAGTCAGTAATGAGACAAGATGTCAAACACGCATGTGCAGACACACACACACACACACACACACACACAATCACAGGGAAAGTGGTGCTGGAATGCCTCCACAGTGCAATCAGCAGAATGTTCAAATGCATTTGGTATTTAACCACTGTCAATAAAAAGTCATTTTCTAATCTGAGTGGCATAACAAGCAGGAGACTTAGAAGATCAGACCGTAATTTCTCAGCTTTTGCAGCCAATTATTTCTGTCTGTCTCATATAACTGTAAACACAACACAGGCTAGATGATCGAACCCACAATGTACTCTTGCGATTGCCCTCAACTAAGAGGTCTTGCCCCAAGCTTAGCCCCTAGCATGTACAATGAGATGCAACCAACTTATTTACAATCCAGTGGCTCACCATAAATCCAAACTGTACAAAATGGCGGTATCCACTAGGCGGTCGCTGTTCATTTCAATTCCACTCATTTTTATAGTGCATCCTACAGTACAGTTGCCCCAAGGGTCTTAACAAAAGTTTGTGGTAATTACAATGCAATTACAACGTGTGGGGTCATTACAATATTCGTAATTTTGCTACCCCTCCACCAATATTCAGGATTTATGTTCCTGTGAAGCCTCAAGTCCATATTATCACTGCCTGTTTTCATGATTTGAGGAGCAAGCTTCATATAATCACGAGCACACCGTGGACTTGCATCGTTCCCCTGCCTGTGCTGGCTGAAACAGGCTCCAGTCATTGGCCTTGTACTGGATAAGTGATTAGAAGTCAGTTGGAAGGACAACAATGAGAAATGTGCCTCAGAAGGTTGACGGATGGACTGTGCACCATCATTAAGAGGGTGGTCTCCATTCCAATGGCCTCATTGCTTTCATTTCTCCCTTGGGGACCTGGCTTTTCCAAAAGAACCACGTTGCCAATGTCCTTTCCTGGCCCCGCTGAACCTGTCTCTGGGGCCCTTAGGGGGCACTAGCACCTAGAGGGAGTAAGAAGGCCAGATGCTGACCATAATCCCAGCTGGGGCTAGGGGTTCAGCACCCTGGACAGCGACCCGTCTGCTTAGGGCGTGCACCCCTGGGATGGGCTTGGCTGCCACTCTGCCGTTCTTAGTCTCCTCGCCATCCCAAGGGCTGAGAGAAGATCTCCCACAGCACAGCTTGTGCATTCCAATGCTCCAGTGAACTCAGCTTCCTCTTTATATTCACAAAAAGAACTCTCTCTCGCCAGTCCCCCTGATATACTTACTCCATTACTGAGCACCTAATATGAATTTAATTTGGCGAAAATCAATAGTTTCAAATGTAAAGAGAGCTGATGTTAAATAACCACTTGGAAAGGATGGAAAGAGACTGTCAAACGGCTACTTGCAGTTTACAGAGTTCAATTGTTATTTAAGCAACTTTAGTTAAGTCCTTCTCTCTAGGGTTCAACAGAGTTTCCCAACCAGAAGTATAGTAAAGCACCTGAAATCAAGGGGGGGAGGGGGGGTTAGTCTTCCAGACAGGGTAATGGTTCACATAGATTCTGGTATTTTTTTGCCAGTTATAAACATGTGGTGTCCCCTCACCCCCCAGTAAGACACTGATGGTCCCCATCACCCATGCTGTGAGCTGTTTTGTTCTGTTTTGTAACCGATGCCAAAACTGCATCTTTTTCGTTCATTTTGTTGTCCATATTTTTCTGTTGTTTAGTCCTCAGCCATCCCATCCACCCTGAAATTGGAAACGTCCAAGTCTGCTTTTCTAACATGGTGCTGTCACTAAGGTGAGCTGGGTTTCTCGCAGCCCCACACATTAGAGAACCATGGTGTGAGTATTGACTCTAAATTTTTCATAACAGAAAACCATTGTAGGTTCGGAATGCTAAACCACCACACCCAAACCGTGTTTTGGAAAACAATTACCTGTAATAACCTGAAGTCACATGACACGACAATCAAAGAATAATTGAACTGAGTGATGCAAATGAGTTGATTTGTTGAATTATTTGAATTAGTAACTAGTGATGTTGTTGCATCTTTTAAAGAGACAAAATCAGGCTATAATTTGTCAGTTTTGTGAAATTATTCCTATGGCATTGAAGCCTTTTTCTCACACCGCAGCTCTTTGCCTTTACAATTTCTCATTAATGACTTTTTTATCCATTTGTTTTCCATTACATAGCTTTGTAAACGATGATAGTGTACAGAGTGGCTAGTGCACAGCCAACACAGTGTCGAGGGAGGAAAAGTCACAAGGCAATGACATCCGGAGTAATTAGTAAACACGAACGCAAACCCGGCTGACTGCTTACTTTGCCTTCGCCCCCAAGGTCCTTTATAGGAACAACTTCAATAACAAAAAAAACAAACACCCTGGAGCTTTGAAGGTCTCTGCTCTGCATTTCCAGCTCCTATGGAATATTTATTTTCAGTAAATTTCCTTCAGCTCCGTGAGGAATCTCAGATCTGCGAATACTCTTTGGAAGTTCAGAACTTCAAGCCTTAAACGTGTGACGGTGGAGTGGACTGACCATAATGTTGACTACGGCTTGAAGTACTTGCTGCACCCCTTCAAAAATTTCACTTGCCGTCACCGAGAATTAAAATTTTCTGGTTTAAATAAGCAGACCTTAGCATTCCGACCTCATCTTGAACAGCATGCAGTTACTACGATATTTTGTTGCGTCTCTAATTATATAAACCATCCATCCAACAATACAGGGTGGTGTGTTCAATTTCCACCCCCTGACTTAATTTATGTGGATTTTGCATGTTCTCTACATGGTTGCATGGGTTTTTATCCAGGCACTCCAGTTTTTTCTCGCAACCCAGGATATGTGTATTCAGGTGTATCTCAGGAACTATAAAATGCCCATTCTCTGTGTGGGTATGTACCCCATCCCATCCAAGATATCCCCAACCTTGTGCCCTGTGCTTCCAGGAACAGGCTCCAGGCTCATCATGACCCAGTTCTGGAAAAAGAGTTACAGAAGATGGATGACAAGAGAATTTCTTTACAGCAGCCGCAGTAATTTACTCCTCTGTGAGCTTACTCATATTCAACAAAAATTAAACAGCAGCACAGTGGCAATTATTACTCGAAGGTGCTGTTGGAGTGTAATGAGTCATTAATCATCTCATCAAGAGTGAAGCGAAAACTGAAGGGTAACAGAACTGTTGGGTACTAATTTTTTCGTATTTTTGTTGGCGAAGGACGTTTGCGCGATACCTTGACTCTTGTCATATCAATTCACGAATGCATCTGTAAGCCTCGTGCGGAATCCTCTAAGACGGAAACGTGAAGAGGGAACCGAGAGTTTATGTCAGTCAAGGTCACATGCGGAACACAATCGCAGCTGAAAAGCATGGAATTCAGCACAGATGGCTAAAAAACAAGCAATTATGAATGGATGTTATTGTCCAGGGACAGCAGCCACATCTTTGCATTTAAAAGAGAAAAGACTTATTTGACTCTGCCTTTCATCAGAACTCCACACGTGGGTGTTTATTTTCTTTTCGATTGACCCTTTTAAAAGTTTATCATGGTTAGTTTGCTGTGAGATCCTCAAGTTTTTCAGCTCAGTCCCTCGGCGCCAGAAGCAATTTCCCTTCTTAACGGCAATTTTGATCATGACCTTTGTGTGTGAGGAAAAACTAAAAAATAAAAAAAATCACCAACTCAGAAATGACTGTAAAACTTTTTTTCGAAGACGAGTGCAGAGACGGGGCTGGGATGAAGCTGTAAGCTGTGCGATTTGACGTCCTCCGGCTTTGTCTTAACACCGGTGTGTCCTACATTCGCACAAAGTGTCAAGAGAACAGGAAAGAAACAGCAGACCGGTTTTTTAAAATTAAATAGAGAATAGTCTATTTTTATATCATGCTTGTAGAGTAGTGGCCAAGAAACTATAGACAAAAATTTCCAGAACAATGAAAGGTTATTAAATATAAATGAGCAGAGCAGTAAACTAAGGCATCTTCGTTCTGAGTGTGTTCTAGTTCCAGACATTTAAATTTACATATATAAAATATGTAATTTTAATAAATATAATTATGAAATCTTGACTGTCCTTCCCAGATGATTATAGTATCAGTTGCAAATTTCATCAAAGCATGTATTTGTCTGTATACTGTGACAGTGTGAGACGTTTATAGATGTTTCATTGCAAGTGCGAGACTTTCTGAATGTGAAATTTCATTTGGCACATCTCACGCGTTTTTTTTTTTTTCCCCCTTCCCGGTGAAATACGGCATGCTTAGCCGTCACGTGATCCTGCGGGGGAGCAGTTTTTCTCTTCACAGAGTTTCCTGGAGATCGGCCTCAACTTGAAAATTGCGCCTCGTCCGGGCTGACCTGTTATCTCTCGGCAGAGGATCGCCGGTCTGATTCCAACCCTGACTCACCCTCGAAACTCATAAATATGAGCCGCGTCTTATGGAGCCATATTAACTGGGCGAAGCCTGCTTTATGACCATAATCCGCATTAATTCTCAACCTTTATCGGAGCACATATTACCCAGAAATATGAGCCAATGCAAAAATCATAATATTGTTCCATAGTAATATACATCTGCACTGTGTTTATTTAATGAAACAGCAATTTTCTATTTTTCATCTCAGATTAAAAAATCAGATTATGTAATCATATGTTTATTTTACAAAGGTAATTTGGAAGTTGTAGTTATGATTTGTAAACTGATATCTATACTGAATGTTTCTTCTGCTTTGGCATGGATCTTTAATACCATTTCACCAGGTAATGGAGAGCGGATTACCAAGTTTCCCATAGACTGACTCATCATTTCCCCAATATCCAATTCCATGGGTTTCCTGGCAATGCGATCAGAACGGGCCTTGAGAAAGCCAGCAGCCTCCCGGCACGGGTTCGGCTGGTCGGCCAAAGCCTCCGTTCGCCTCTTGGATCCTCGGCGTCTGGCACGCTGCGGAGGATATGGCCGCTAGTGAAACGTTTTACACTGAAACCGTGTGACTCACCTGAGAGTCATAGACAGTATGGGAGCAAATAAAAAAAAAAACACCCTCGAGAAACGTACAGAGACAAGTTATGTGCGATGACTCGCACAGATAATCTAATGTGACCAGAGCGGGCAATAAAAAAGTCAATAATGCAGGGCACACGTTTAGTAAAAACGAATGAAAGGGGCGAGCTTAAATTGCATTTGTCAATTATAGCGGGAACTAGATTAAGCGGCTAGAGGAGCGTGTCTCCCCGGGGTTTGAAAACATTTACAGTAGTGATGTAGAACTTCCCGATATGAAAAACGACCGTGTTCACCGTGCAGTCACCTCTCTGCAGAAACGGCAGCTTGTAGGCGGTATATCGAGTCAAGCACTCCCCTGGCTGGTGTTTCTGTCCCCCGTTTGCCGGTTTTCCTTAAGATCTGCCGTCCTGCCAGGTGTTAACAAATGTCAGCCCTTGCCGTAATCCATTCTTTATTGGATTTTTAAAGGGATTGAAGCTTGCATATTGAACTTTCCAGAAGTCCTTTCTCCCCAGCTCTAATTAGTGCTGTTTGTTTTGACACATACACAAATCCTGTGTACCTGAATGTCGTCACCATCCATCCATCCATCCATCCATCCATCCATCTCCCAGTCTCTTATACTGTTCCTGATCATGAAGGGCCTGGAGCCTATCCCAAGGAGCTTTGGAATCAAGGCTGGGGTAAACCCTAATTGGAATCCCAGCTCATCACAGGAAACATTCACACACTCACTCACACACATACACAAGTGCACACAAACACTAAGGGCAATTTAGAGGTGCCAATTATATCACTATACTTACAAATATAAATAAAATATGCTAGGATAATATTGTACTTTTTTATTTATAAAACACTGTAAGGTATATACTAAAACTTTTAATTTAGTAAATTGTTTATTCACTGTTGCCTGATATTCCAGAAACACACCACATTTAAATCTTTTTCACTTAGTATAACTTAATAAGCATATAATTTATACAAATTCCACTTTCATCATTTTATATATTCATCACAATTTGATGTGTGGTCTAATATGGCTGGAATCTGACCAAAGCTCTCAAAATTGTAAATCTAGGAAGATTAAATTAGTGAAAATCAGTCACTTTCAGTGGAGTTTTTGTGCACAGTATGTCTTAAATAGTTCAACTTTATCAATATGCTTTGGTTGGTCGCCATCAAGTAGATCAACAATTTATGGTAAGAAGATTTCGTGTTTATTCTCTCTGTGAGGGTTTAATTAACATGAGAATGATTGGCTGAACTCTGTAGATAATTTTCATCCACAATAATTAACATTCCATTGTCACCAGAGCCATGGTTGAAAGAACTGCCTTAAATTAGAATTCACCGATTCTTTCAAGGCCGGTGGGCAAAGCACAAGTCCACCACTTAGATTGCAGCAGATTGGGTGGGTATGATTACAGTTTATATCTTCCAGAGGTTTTTAATAAATATGGATGTCCATCTGTGTCGTCTCCCATTTACCGCAAGCAGACATCACCTCACCCACCCCATTTTTTCAGTCAGCACATCTAACAGAAACGGTATCAAGAGGCTAAGATCTCGAAAAAGAATACACGGCATTAGTGACATTAATTCCACCTTATGGGGGGGGGGGGGTGAGGGTGACGTTGCGGGACCTTTTCCGTTGTTTGAAAAAAAAAAGAATCCCTGATTTCTGATGTGCTTGTGCATTTAGGGCCTCGAATTCATTTCAAACGGATCCAGACATAATGGAGTTCACGCTTTGCGTGAGACTCATAATGAACACAATTATGCATTAGGTTCTGGTACAATCGCATTTAAATACCCGATGTGTGTGATAAATATACAAAGTGAGAAGCATTATTTTCCAAACGGGAGGAGCGGCAGAGAGTAAGGAGATTTGGTGAGGCTCTGTGACCCAACTCACAACATCACTGGGTTCTTGCATTTCAGGCCCATATTAAATCCCAATTCCACTTTTATTATAGTCCTTTTGTAGTTTATACATAATTAATACAAAAGTTTGCGGCTATTTTGATATTATGAATGAAATATACCGGCACCCGCCTTCCGGTCTGCTAAAACAACGATTGGTCTGGTGAATTCATGCGGGTTTAAAAAAACAAAACTTGATGTTGTAGCCATTCCTGATCATAAAATCTATAGCACCCTTCTCAGATCCATCCATCATCCATCCATCCATTTTCTAACTGCCTCTACTGGTGAAGATCATGTGGTTTCCCAAATTCGTAGTCACCATTACATTGAGTTTGCAGAGGCTCCAATTCTGCATCATTCCCACGTTTTCTCTTTTCTCTCTTTTAAGGTAGCTATGCTTACATTCTCATCTCTCGTTGAAAGTCTCATTAAATACAGAATTTCCCCCCAAACCGTAGCTTTCTTCAGATGGACAAAGCCTCAGTGTCTTAATTATCCTTCATCGTCATCGCCTTTTCATCGCTCAGTTTTGGCCACAACTTTACCTCTGTAGAGGTGGGAATTTGTACCTGCAAAATTGAACATGACAGCTTTCACAGTCTGAATATTCAAAATAAGATGCATGAAAGCGACCCACGCAAAATTATAATTAGAAAGGCAGTGGCATGTCAGCATTGCAACAGTGACAAACAGAAGAAAAACTACATGAGACTTGTAAATATTCAGAATCGTTTGAAAATTGTAACTTCACACAAGAGGAGTTCACCATTAAGGTTTAATGAAGCATCATCCATTATTGAAAGGAAGATTGTTACTATGGAAATGCTAATACTATATAAAAAAAAACAAAACTCTTTTATAATGAAAGGTGATGAAATTCTAAATTCTAAATTAAAGCTGGAACTGAACAAACCTTAAAAATGTGCATTATTTTGAGTCTCGGTGCGTTTCATATTCCAGGAAAAAAGAAAAAAAAAAAAAAACATTATGCAAAATAGTGTTCTTTAATGTTTATTTTTAATGTCATGCATCGTACAGCTTTCCAGCATTCCATTTATGTTTGAACGAAGTGACATGTCTTTCACTGGAAATCGGGCCTCAACTTTGAAGTATCAAAATGAGTTTTAATGTGTTCTAGTTTGTTTAAGTCCTTTCACAAAGCTTCTACAGCCTCATGGACAAACGGCCAGCTCTGAGCCAGCACTTACAACTGCCTTCTCAAAAAAGGAAGACGGAAGTCCACTTCCTGATTTTTCACCCGCCCCTCTGTCCAACTTCCTTTGGCTTCTGTGATGTCGTGGATATCAGATGCCGGATATCCAAAAAGTGACGTGGCAAATTGTTTTCTTCTAACCGACCAGCTACCGCTATGGCAAAGCATTGCATTTGGAGACTATAACTATTGTAATCATGATTACTAATGGAACAGAGGAGTTATAGAGGGGTTTTATTCCTTTTTATTAACACAAAAAGACCATGAAGCATCATCTGGCTGTGCCCTCCCTTCTGTGTGGTCACTTGAAAACTTGCTGCCACACTACTGAGAAGACAAAAAAAAAAAAACATCTTAAGGCTTATTTAAACATTTATCATGGGCAAAAATGTTGTCAGCAGTTCTATTCCAGGCTGCAATGTGAAAGAGCCCAGAGCATGAATTATGGTCGGCTCAAAGTACATATTATGATAAAGTGAAATAATAGCATGCCAAACATTCACGATATATTTCCGCTCTCCGGTACATCTCGCATTGGAATAATCAATCAACGTAGGAAGTGAAAGATTGCCTTTGAAAAAAAGGGGGGAAAATGTTTTAGGAAATCTTATTTATACTTTCTATTACCATTTGAGCATTTGGAAAGCCGTGGGGAAAAAGCAATAACGACGTATGATCATCAGCACTGTAATTCTGTTTACTGTGGACTGGTGCTCGGGAAGAAATAAAGCATGACTGTTTAAAAATAAACGGAAGTCTACGCTTTAAAAAAGTCGATCGTCCGTAGTATAATTTCATTTTCAAAGTAATTATACCCATGAAGATGTACTGACCTCACGCTTGGCAGAGCCCGACAATCAAAGCCGAAGGAGCCTAAGTTTCATCCTACTGGCTGCCTTATTTTAAGATATTCGTTCTGGGTTTATGATTGATTGCAAGGACCAATAACCGTAACTGACTCTGGTTTAAACAAAGATGCTTTTCCATACTCCCACGTTTGTTTTTCTTTTGAGATAAGCACATTAAATTAATCGAGTCTTTTAAAGGCTACACATTGTAAATACTGTGTGTTACCATGTTGCAGATTGCTGCAATGGTCTTGTCCACTACCAAGGTGTCAATAGATCAAAGAGGGGGCATTACTGAGGGCGGCTGGCCACACGGAATACGACAAGTGTCAGCCTGCCAAAGAAATGAACTCCGCGACATGCCTAAGACTCGGTTCACACTCCCTCTATGACAATAAGCCTTTTTTATGCACATTGTCATACATTGTATACATGTCATAAATGAACTGGATACAGAATGAGTTATTCACGTAAAACTGTATTGCAGGAGAACACCACGTGAATGGGGATGCACGCAAATTGTAATTTCGGGCAACATCAAGAATTTTCTTCTGTCTGTTCAGTAGCAGGGAGAAACCATGAGATCTCTCTCAGGGACCACCTAGGGGAATTCATTTAAATTGTACATTGACCAAGCATGTCCTGAGTTTATACACAACCGGAGTCAGTTGCCATGGAAACCCCCAAGAACCATGGACCAAATTTCAAGAAATAACCAGAAAAATTACAGCCTACTGCAGACACTGATTCCTAGCCTCACTCAGTGGTAATGTTTATTATATTCAAGCCACGACAGATAAAAAATTCAAGTTCTGTATTTTTAGTCGAGGCTGTGTTGACCAGGTCTTGTTAGTGTCCACCACAGGAATATTTATTTATAAGACACACTTGTTGCTCAGTAAGGGTACTTTTCCAGTTTAATTTATGGAAGACTGAATATAATTTGCTAGACTGCCTTCCAACTTAAGTGGGCAGGTTGAACTTCTAATGCAAATCATCTCCCTTCAAAAGCGACTTTTAGCAACAATGACAGGCAGGTGTCTTCAGTCAGACAAAGGGGCGGGAGCTGTATTTGTCATTCAGCACAAAAAAACTTTTACTGGAGAAAAATTATAATGCTTGAAGGAGATTAGCTTCAGTTGGGGCAGGCTGACCTTTAGAACCAAGGTCGACGCAAGGGATAATCGACTTTTCGTGATTGGGGGAAGGGGGAGTAGAGTGCCTCTTTTTCAGAGAAAGGATCCAGACAAGGCGGAGGGGAATTACAAAAATGAGTAGCGCTAATTTGGTGATACATATGAGCAAACCTAAATTAGAGCGTGTGTATCGGAGCAGTGGGGACAGTCGCCATGGTCTGCTATAGATTACATGTTCCATTAACGAGGGACAGCTGGAATGAGTTCATACAAACAGCCGTTCTGCTTACAGGAAACTATTAACTTTTAGCTGTGAACTATATACACCCCCCACCACCACCTATGGCAAAGTGCAGGAGAAAACAAAGATTCTGAAACCCTCAGCAGCTGTGATAACTGCTTCAAGTCACATCCCCATTGGTTACTTTTTGGATTCCCATTGGGCAAGACCAGTAGAGATTGACAG
This sequence comes from Gymnarchus niloticus, assembly GCA_009936485.2. NCBI lineage: Eukaryota > Metazoa > Chordata > Actinopteri > Osteoglossiformes > Gymnarchidae > Gymnarchus > Gymnarchus niloticus. Next base: position 13,472,959 of record JAACJT020000032.1, on the reverse strand, counting down.
AGTATTGTAACCACTCACAAGTATGCTCATGAGTCCTGCCTTAATGCTAAGATGGACTTTTGTCACATAATACAACATAATGAAAGGGTTATAGTGAATGAGTATGCTAATATATATATATAGGTATTTGTATGTATTTGTCCATTCATCTTGAATAACTCGTTATTCAATTAGGCTTGTCAGTCCCAGGAAAGACATCTGGGTTTTGTTTAAATACACACTCAGCATGCCTGTTACTTCCATAAATTACTGCAAATTGTGCTTTACTTTCCCAGCCAAGCAGATTTTCTCCTTTAAGACCAAGATCTCGGCATTGAACCGAATGTGCGTGAAGCCAAACACTGATCTACGCTTCTAACTATTAAAATGCATTATATCGGTCTCACTTCGTACAGCATATATATAGCAGAAAGGTGGAAGAGGTACAATGAAGTTACGAAATAGTGCTTGATCTCAAAGTTGGCACAGAAAGGGTGGAGGAGCTCTGTTGATCTTGGTAAGCAGAGGCAGGAGACCGTAGGTATGGGGGTTAATTCACTTCACCTGGCCCCTGTTCCCACTGTTGATCTAACTTAGTGCTCTGTTTGCTTCCCCGTCTGTTTCCTGGTTTTGTCGGCTCCTTCAGTGCGGAAGGCAAAGACGCACTGCGTCTGTTTGTAGCGAGCTGCTTTTCCCCTCCCAAACGGCAGGGATCTTTTCTCTTGTGTGGCTCCATTACTGCCCCATGCCCGTTTGCCCCCGTATCACATGGTTTTTGTCTGCTGTAGCGGCCCAGGGAGCTCCCGCAACAAGTTCATATTTTGTACTTTTCTCATAACACAGGAGCAAAATGACCATAAACCGTGCTTCCGTTACCCATGCAACTAGATTTTGTGTCGCAAGAATAAGAATTGCGATTCGAATATGTAGCACGTTGACACCCCCTCCAGGGTGGTCCCCACCCTGTGTCCAAAGCTGCCTGGGGTAGGATCCAGCCCCCCACCCCACGGCCCTGAATAGGACTCGGGCTTCTACATACTTCATTTTTCTGTGCTCCATCATGGTACTCACACAGTTGAGTGCATGGAACTTAATGTCCAGGCAACATTTGTCACTATAGGTCTACGTTCACGGTCGGTGGCAGTGATATTCCACCAGACCAGCAGAGAGCAAATGTTGTCCTTGTGGTCTGAATGAAGCTTTTAAGTAGGCTAAAATGAAACTTGAGTAAAAGTGTAAGAACACAACACCCACACAAGAGCGATTGAGAGAAATCTGCTTTTGTTTCTGTTCTGTTCTTGAGAGATGAGTTTTAAATGGGCAGATACCTCTGCACTTCCTCACCTAGCTGCTTATGATGAATCGTCTCTTCTTCTACTCCTTCATCATCGACATCTATTCATTTAATTTGGCACTGCCATCTACTGGAAATTCCCAGCAGTACACTAATCTATTCCTTGCATATGCGCTAACGATGCGCAAAATATCCGCTAGATACCAAATCTGGGCTGCAAGCTCACAGTCCACACAGTCAGCATTGATGACAAAATTTACGTCACACACACTGCTCTTGAACCGTGATGGAGCACGGAAAAGTGAAGTATGAATTAGGCTTTAAGCAGTCGGGAAAATGGATGGATGGATGGATGGATGGATGGATGGATGGATGGATGGATGGATGGATTCCTGTTAACGGAAGTAAGCGGAATTCTTTTATTAAATGTCCAAATACACAAAAAACATGTGAAAGTGGTCACTGCAATGTGCCAGCCATTCTGAATGAGAAATATTGCTAAGCCAATAAAGTGAAAAATTAAAGCAGTTTTAAAAACAGGCCCCGAGGCTATGTTTATAGGAAATGGAGGGCTTCTCTGACCACTTAATTGCTTCAAAAACTTTTAGTGTCTTGCTACCTTGCATATTTATTACAGAAGTCCCTAACACCTGCAGGTAAACACCAAGCTCACAAAATGTGCATTACTAAAAATACAGCTGCTTTATTAAAAATAAAGACATTCATTACATCAATCATTTAAATAAAAAAAAAATCTTCATTAACAGGCACACTAAATTACTCACAGAAAATATTATCTTATTTTTTATTAATGTGTTAGTTTTTTAAATGAATATTCACAATACAATGAAGTCTTAATATTTCTTCATTCTTTCATCGATTTTCAGTAACAGCAGATTCAATTATAATGATTTTAATAATCCTGGGAAGAAGGTTTATTATAATGTACATGTTTATGCTAAAGGTACATTATTATAAAATTGAAATTCGAACTGTTATAACACATTCATGAATACATTCCAGCTACATATATTTTCAGTTCAACCTTCCTACCTCTAGAATAAATAAGTGTGTTCACTACCCAACCCCTACATCTTCTCTGAAGCTGTAATTTCCCCCATTTCATTACAGTTGGTTACACTTGAACTGGTTCATTGTTAAAAATAGGTCTGGATTTTTAGTTACTTTTTATAGTCAAAGTCTTAAACATATAATGCACTACTTCTGTCCCTCGAAGCACATTTCCCCATCACATTAATATAAAATAAGACCTGAATTTAGTTTGAGCATAATTTGCTGTCATGGCTGACGCCTTCTATTCTCTTACTTCATCTAGTTACCCATTCAAAACAATGTTAAGGGAATAAAGCAAAATCCGTCAACGTAGTACGATCCTATCACGGGTAGAAAGAAAAAAAAATGTAAAATCAAAGTAATGTACTCTGTTATTTGATATCCCGTCTGAAGCAAGCCAAAGCGAATGACAATTACCGCGCTCGGTGGCATTCGGTAGAGTGGAGAGTGTCTTTCCCTGATTGTGTCACAGTGACACCTGCTGTTGTTCTTGGGAACTGCAAGCTGGGGGTCGATTTCCTTGCATTCTCTCTGACCCCTGAGAATTTCGAGAAAGGAGCCACTGGAGGAGGCGAAACTTCATTATTTCCCTGTCCATGTCTACAGCAGTGTAAAAAGTCTAATTGCATTATTACGTCGCGGTTTCATTTGTATTAGAACCTAATCCATGCAAGCTGGGGGTGACATTTTGCCAGACGCTTAAACTAAAGGTATTTCTCCGTTCTAGGAAAGAGTTGTTTACATTAGATTCGGGGTCTTGAAAAGGTGTAAAATGTGCTTCATATCTAAATCTTTGACAAGGTGAGTTATTATCATTTCATGCCAATTTTAACTAATTATATGACCAATGCGATCCATGGGTTAACTTATTGAGTGCAGTCGAGTCTACAGTACGCATATGGACTTCTGGCGACTGTATGGATGGCGTTCGGCCATAATGCACGGTCTGTCTGGCTCTTCTGGCTTCCTAAAGGCATTTTATACAGTCTTTAACTGACACTAGCTGATGTATAGTCATATTAACTGCACGCTATTACTTTGGGAATAATGTACTATACAGACACGTATAACCCAGCATAATGCACTTTGGATAGCATCTTAAATTCTCCCAAAAGACAGTTCATTGTAAGTCAATTAAATATAAGCGCTAAAGCTAGTTATCACCTGCAGACACTCTGGGAAAACTTTACAGCGCAGGTATCCTTTTTTTTTGAGAAATCCGTGTACCTCCTTGCTTCATGAATATGTTAAGTTATGCACTTGTGTGACAAATGGCAGTATTAAAGGGAGCTGGATTTGATGTTAGAGCTCGGGACTTTACATCATGCAGGTAATGAGCCGTATATTATGCAAATCCAATAGTCTCCGCAGCCCTGCATTTGTCAAGCTGATTTACAGCTGAACACACGCAACATACACGCCCAGTACTCCGTCGGCACGACCCCCACCCCAGATGCCCGGCACTCCGTTCTGTGGCCCAAGCCACATTCATAAGCACTGTACCAGTCCCGAAGGCCGTAAATATCACATTTGGGTAACAATTGTCCGGTTGACATAAGTCATTATCTTACAGTCTGTCCCCCCTGATGGGACAGAGCAGTTAAGCCGGTTTCCCCAGCAAGCAGCCGGCGTGCGTTTTGCAGGCTGAAGGTATTCAATATTGATAGCCTCTGAAGCAGCATTTTCCTTCAAGCATTTGTCTTTGGCGCTGAACGAAAATGTATCGGGTCCCAGATGAATAAGTATATTTTAGTACGCTGGTAGCCTCATTAATACTAAGATGTATGCCGGCATTAACAGGAATAATGTTAATGGAGGGACATGTACTGTACACAGATGCATGATGAGATAACTGCTAATCGTTTTAATTGTCTTTCGGGTACTTGTCAAAACAGAGGTCGTCTTCCTTTGATCGCATGCCAGGCCAATCGAAGTTTTAATAAAAAAATATCAAGAACCTATTCCACCGAGCTCTGTTTTTTGAAATTGTGAATCATTGTGATTTATTTTTCATGGAGGAATCATTATTTTCTAACATGATTGTGGTTGTAGAACGACTTCACTCATTGTCCTCTTAATGTCTACAGTACGGAGACTTGACCACATGGTGTACCATGCCGCCATCCTACTGTCCATTATTACATTTTACTAACACGCCACGACAGTTTTTATGTAGATATTAAACAATCGTATCAATTTTTATTTTATGTGTTCAGACTTAATCGACAATTGTCATTAACCTATAACCCCAGCATAATTGCCAGTTAATCATCATTGTTACCAATTTGTCCTCTGTATAGAATTGACATTAACCCATTCATGTAAAATTATGACTGGCTGAGACAAGATTTTTTTTTTTTCATTCTTTTCCATTATTCTTTCAGTATTACAAAAAACTATCTATATCCTGAAGTGATTTTACTCCGGTTGTACGTTTTAAAAAGACGCATGCATCGTAAAGCGTGTGTTTGAGTAGGTCTACTTCACTACAAGTAACTTGTGAGGTCTGGCAGTATAAGTTTCACGGTGAATCCCAAATGAAACCTTTGCTCCTTTTGGGGCAACGTCCGCTAAAGGGGATTCCATGCAACTTTTAACTTGAAAAAGGTCCATAAATTACATAATGGGATTTAAATTGCTGTCCACTGTAGTAAGCATGATATATAAAAGGGTTAAATAAACAAGGCAAATGGAATATATGTTTAATTACATACATAATAAGGACCAGGGGGCAAGCACGGTGGCTGAGTGGTTAGCACAGCTTCCTAACAGCGAGAAGGTTCTAGGTTGGTCCTTACTGCCAACAGGGGCCTTCTGTGTGGAGCTTGCATGTTCTCCCCATGCCTGCCTGGGTTTCCTCTGGGTATTCCAGTTTCCTCCCACATTCCAAAGACCTGCAGGATAGGTTAATTGGCTACTCTAAATTGTCCATAGGTGTGAGTGTGTGTGGGTGTTCATCTCTGTGTTGGCCCTGTGGTGGATTGGCAACCTGCCCTAGGTGTATGCCACCTTTCTCCCAAAGTCAGCTGGGATTGGCTCCAGCTTCCCCATGACCCTTACAGATAAGCAGCTTAAGAAGATGGATGGATGATAAGGACCAGGTATTAAAAATGTGTGAACAATTAGAATTTTTAAAAGTACCATACTTTCAAAGTTGTGTATCTAGGACTGTATTTGGGCTATGTATTTTCAAAAAAAATACGAGTTACATTCCCTCCAGTTAAACGAACAGTCAGCTTTATGACTTCTTTAGAGCTCTCCTGTTGAACCACTTCCATCATTCGAATATTACAGTACTTGCAAAATTTCAGTTCCATTTTAAACAACTTCTGAAAATTCCTTATTTTGGTGACATTTTGGTAGCATGGAAATTCATACTGCATATAATCTAGAAAATGATAACGGTGAAAATTATTGTGCTTTTCAAATGCTTAAAAACATCAAATAAATGTCATTATATTGCAGTTTTTATAGGCCAGTAGCTTCCGATGAAAACATAAAATAATCGACAGGGTCCTTGTCAAGAACATCAGCACACCAGAGAAGGTGCATGAGACCGGCGATGGAGAATTACTGGTCATTTCGGTATGTGACGTTATGCTGCTGTTTTTGGAGGTAGATGCGATTTTGGGGGAAGAATTTCCACCACTGGAATGGCTGGTGGAACTCCCAGTTGAAACTGTGGAGCTGGTTCTGGTCGAACTGGTGGCGGTGGTGGAGTTTACGCTGGACAGTTCACCAGTATTCCCTGTTTCATTGTTTCATTCATTATAGAAGCTGAATGTTTTCACAGTAATGTTTGACATAACATTTGAATGTAACTTAAAATTTTGTACTTACCTAGAGACAATATGACATAAAAAAGCCATATTTTTAAAAGACATACTACTTTTGTACCATTGAATGTACGGTATGTTACCCGATAAAGAATGTATAATATATCAAAGGCAAACAAACTGTACTTTTTTGTCAGTAGGACTTAACCTGCGGTATCTCTCCAGCTGTTTACGCACACATAAATTATATCCACCCATCCTTTAATCTCTTATCTGGGTCATGAGGGGCCTGGAGCTTATCCCAGACAGCACAGGGCACTAGGCTGGGATACACTCTGGACAGGATGGCAGTCCATCACAGGGCCGGTACACACAGACTCACGCTCTGTGGGCAAATGGCCTAACTGCGCATCTTCAAAATGCCGGTGGAAACCAGCACAACGCGGGAAGATGGTGCAAAAGCCACACACGGAGTGGACGGGACGTTCGAACCCTCAACCCTGGAGCTGTAATTCAATAGTGCTACCCATCGCGCATGACGTCATCCAACGTAAATGATAGAAAAACATGACGTCACCCAACGTAAATGATAGAAAATACATAAATAGAAATGAAATCCAAAGCAAATATGTATTTTTGTACAAAAAATCATTACAAAGTTTTTTGAGGTAAATTATGTAGGGTATTATATATATTTAATGACAGCTTTCAAACAGCATGAATAAGTGGGTATAGTGGGGGGGGAGCATGTATATAATACATGCTCCCCAATACATACATAATAATGTAATAGCATGTATAATAATAATAATCCCGAAAATGACACAGTTAATATTTATTTTATTTTCATTTTACATTTGAATAACACATCTACATAAATAAGACTACTTTAAGTTTAATGCGATGTTTTTTGTCTCCTAAGCTGGATCTAGATATTCTTCGATTCAAGGTTGCCCAGACCTTTCTAGACTTGCGGTCTGCCCTTAAAATGACCAGCTTAGCATGATCTACCAACACGGTGCCAAAAATTGATCATTCTAGCAATCTTTCTGGCCATTGCCAGTGGGCCGTTTGACATGACAGAGTATTCGACTGGTTCTATTGGGCCCCCTGTTTTAAATCAACAATAAAGAAATTCTATAAAATAATTATATATACAGTACTTATACAATGCACTGTATGCATAATTTTAACATGGAAAATGCCACTTTTAGCCTCCAAATATCCTCAAGGGAAGAGACATAAAAAATACAAATGAAATCATTTTAACAACTACACTGTGCATTAAAGTCTTTAAATCTGAGCTATCTGTCTCAGTTTTACTTTCTCTGTTCATGTTAAACATGTCTGTTAGGCTAAAAGGCGGTTGCGTGTTCAGACTGCCACAACCTTTTCAGAGCAAGACAAGGAAACGTAAATGTAGACGTTTGCCTTGGAGCGACCACTCGCACACGGCACCTGGCACCACGACGTCTACCAAGCACCCAGGTGTGATAAAGGTCACCGATAAAAGTATTCCTCAGTACGTGCATGAAACCGTGATGCACGGGAGCGGCTGTCTGTAGGAAGCGAGGTGCCGATATTACTCTGAAGTGCATTTCAGAGCGGTAATGATCTTGGGATGCATAAACTTTGGGTCACTGCATTGATTCACCCTGCAAGTATCTTCCCAGACAGCACTAGTCACTACTACAGACACAGAGGTACGCAGGGTAACAACGAAGGTCTTAAGGTGTGGCAAAGTGATGAATAGTTTAGCTACTGGTGTCATGAGAATGTCGAATGTGCCACAGCCCACGACAGAGCCATATAACCTACTGCTAAACAATATAAATTCCAGAAGGAGGAGAGTGCAAGTCAGTTGGGGGGGAAACGTCTTTTATCTCATCTTATTTCTAATGAAGAAAAACTCCCGCCTTAGACTGACACTAATACACAGTTAAATGGGGTCAGAATAATCACCAGATAGATTGCACAGTAAAAGGCAACATTTATTTTAATGGGGCTGCATGAGATCGATGGCATAGCTTTTTCTGGTGTGTGTCATTCACATAGGCACATTTTTCCTTACTGTTTCAGCATGTATAATAATAATAATAATAATAATAATAATAATAACAAAAACAACAATAATAAACCTGACTGATAGTTAACGTGGCTTGAAAGCACATTTCCGAACATAGCTGTGCCGGGATTGCACACGGACGCTGTACCTCCTCATCTTTCATGTGGTGCTGAGCAGACCCCTGCTGGGCCACGGACCTTCACTGAAGGTGAGGAAAGCTGGGACGTCCGTGTCACGTTCTTGGCCTACTTGCAGCCCCACAAGCCAAAAAAAGCACGAAACGTCCAAGTTTGTAGTAAGTCAAGCCGTGAATTAAAATTGATAGCAGAATAAAATCCTTGTAACGAAATGGTAATTGCAACACTTTAATCTGTGAAAATCCATCCATTCATCTATCTTACAATCACTAATCCATATCTGGGTCACGGGCAGTGCGTGGTCAGTGAACATACATAATGATTTCCGTGATAAAATTATATATACTGTATATTAGAACTGTCATTATGTAGTTAATTGCAATCAATCGCAAGTTATTTACTCATATTTGACCCCTAAAGAAATATCATTCTTTAAAAGCTGAGAGTTGTGTTGTAGGCAGAAGATTGGACAAATCATCTTTATCAGAATGCATTTACTATTTCTTTTTGAATTCAATCATGTTCTTTGCATCTGGTCTACCTTTTGCTGGAAGTGTCTGTTGAAAGTATTTTTTAATGCAGATGTACACAAACCCATAATAAAATGTACTTTCCCCCATAATTCTTGTTTCTTTGCACAGTCACTAAGACAAACAAGCCTACTGACATTTTTGGGTGATAAAGCAACTTGCCTTGTCAGTACAATAAACCCATGGAGTGAAAACAACCTCTCACAAGTTATTGATGTGGCAGGCGATGGCCGGAACTTGCATCTTCCCGTGCCAACGTCATTGATACCACTGGTACCAATGGTGTGTTTTGCTTTTAAATGATATTTGAGAGTTGGTGTGCTTCAGTGGTAAGCAAATAGTAGGGAGCAGGAGCAAATGACTTTGCTGTTATCAAGAGAGACATCTGGGAAGGATTTATAATAAAACTGGCCATTTTAAAGACCAGTGGTGGCTTTCTCCATCTTTCAGTCATAAAATGCACAATTGGGCTTCACTTAACCAAGAACAATAAATGTTCAAAAGGGTCAAACAAGCAGAATGCATTAATGGCATTACAAAATAAAATAGCAACATCAATGTGGTGACATTGGCAGCTCAAATATTTATGTATAAAATTGTAAAAAAAAAAAAAAAAATCAGAAAACAGCTTAACTGAAGGTCATTGCTTATACCAGAAGATGTCAAAATTTCGGTATGTACCAGAAGGCGGAAGGAATGCAGAAAATGTAATTAGACAGAAATTCATTCCAAAAGGAGTGTGCCCTTTAAATTCAAACACTCCCCATAATCTGAACAAAAGAAACCTCAGAACAAATGCGAATAAAGAGCTCCAAATAACATGGCATAATGGCAACCCTCTGTCCAGGCCTGGCTCCACACACTGAGAAGAATGCCCAGCTGGATTATTCCTTTAATGAGGACTGGTAATGTCCTCCAACTGGGCATCGTTAGTCCAGGACACTGCTCACACGGCTGGAAACCAATTGTCATGATGAAAGACTCGAAGGACCTGCACCCCCCACACCACCACCACCACCCATAGTTGCCTCACAGTTTAAAAATAATGACATTGTAATGATTATTACAGATACATACACTAAACACATTGCCAAGTCGCTTTTTATTTTCTCTGAAATTTATTTGTTTGTTTTTGTGACGCGACCCACTGTTAGAGGGCGCTATATGAACCGAACGAATCGCCCCGTCATCATAATAAGTGCTTGTGGTAAAGACTGTGGTTGTCGGGCCCTTAGTCTGCAAACTTATGGTCAAGAGGCATTTAAAACCACAATGAAACCATTTGATGTAACATATTAGCTAGCACTGTTGGCTTGATCAATATTTATTTTTGCGAGTCTGCATGTATTATGCAGCTGTATTATATTAAAATATTTCAGTTGCCAGTTAACCATTCTGAAATTTCCCTACTGATTCGGTTTCTTCATTAAAATCTTCATCGACATTTAAGATGGAAAACGTTCCTTTTTTTTTAAGTATTAGCTATAATCTTACGTTGATGCATCGGGGACGAACTGACATCCCGTCCTTGGTATTCCCCTGCTTTGTGTCCCATACTCATTGGTTCTCACATCCAGATGCCCTTACTGCCCCTGGCCCTATGATGGAGCAGCAGATATTGAAGATGAATGTATATACATTGCGTATGGACATAAATCCTCATGAAAGGGACAAGCCCTCTGGGGTGGAGTGTGACTGTCTGTTCTGTTAAGTTAATCTGAGCTTGTAGAAAAAAGGAAGCGACCAGCAGTTACCGACTATGTCTGTTGAAGGTACATTTTACCTGACAGCAGTTTTCAGCTATGTGTAGTAGTTTCCTTGTACTTTCGTTGTTCTGTGACCTCATTATCTAGGTTTATTATTTTATGATTAATCCATTTTATTTAAAAGAGAATTTGATATTTTCTACTCCTTTTGAAATTAAATGGTAATCAAACGACTGATCCGTTTTATGTGTGATTTTGTGGAAGCCCTCAGATTCTAGCGCTGGCTCCAGAAGACTCGTTTACAGTGACACCTGCTGGTGATGCGACACATCGTTTTGAGTTAAATTTTTTATTTTATTTTGTTTTTTTTTACATTAAACGCTACGCTAAACACGAAAGAATACTATTGTACCGCATTATATAAACGACGCAAATAATCTGCGGTGCAGCCTTACGTACTCATTAACACTACCAACAATCCTGTGCGTGACACGCAAAGTGCATCGATTTGGATGACAATCTGCCCAAAACACATCATATTATGAAAATAAAATAGTTCACACTGCGGCCGACAAAAACATTTTACCGTTCGCACTCATCTGTGTGTGTAGAAAGTAATCTTCATTTTCCCGTGACGTCTTTTGCATACATCACATACATTTTTACTTTATGTTAATTGATATTAAACTGGAGCCGGCTTCTATGTCCAGGTTCAACATCAGTGACTATCGGCCGATGTTACTGACGTAGGACAGACCTGTTGGCGGTATTTTTCCTCATACTTACATGCTGTGCACAGTAATTATATGTCAGTGTGTAAACCATCCAACCGTCCACCAACCGTCCACCAACCGTCCAACCGCTTATCCTGGTCAGGGTTAGGGCCAGAGCACTTGGCTGGGGTACACTCTGGGCGGGATGCCAGTCCATTGTGGAGCAGATTATATAAATTAGTTAAGGTCCCAGCTAACAATTTAGGGTTAGCAGAAAACGTTATTTTTAGGTTGTTAGAACGCTTATGCCCAGTTTTCTGGACGTTCCAAAAAGTGGATGGGGAAAATTAACCAAAGAAGAGCGATGTAGGAACGTTTTTAAAGTAACGTTCTTTTTTTTTTTTTTTTTTCAAAAATGTGTTTTTGGAACACGTTCCTACAATGCTCTTCTTTGCTTAAGTTTCCCCATCCACGTTTTAAGAACGTTACAGGAACGTTAGTTAGATGACGTTGCAACGGAACCTTTTAAGAACCTAACGAGAACGTTATGGAAAGTAGTGCGGACGTTCCCTGTTTGCTGGCGTGTATTTTATCTGGACGGCATCGATAGTTTCACTGTAGCGACCCCGTAAGCACATCACTGGGCAACGATGAAGGGACCCAGGAGTACCAGGGATGACCCGGCCGACACAGTGCCAAATATACAGAGCGTGTAAATAGTGTGTAAATAGCCATTATTATGTGTTGTAAATAGGATTGTATGGTGTTGTGTTGTCGTGAATTGTAAAATTGTACCATGTGTCTGTGTGAAGCATATATTTAGTGTTACCGTGATGATTTGCTGTTTATTGGAAGGTTGTCGGCAGTGCTGAAGTGCCAGTTAACACCCCAATGTGTTGAGCGCTGTGTCCGACTCTGACTATAAACCACTTTGGCACGGAGTATCAGTACAACACTGTATGTACCAGGATCGACAGTAATAATGATAAAGGTTACGTAGATAAGTGCAGAAATGAGCTAATTGCGGATTGTTTTAATTGCCCTTCGGGTGCTTGTCAGAAGAGCCCGCTTGTCTAGGTCACCTTGTGTTTCACATAGCTTAATAGGGTTCAGTTTCATTATTTTTTAGATGCATCATATAATAGTCCCACCTTTACGAACAGGCAATCGTGGAGTTTATTTATTTAAATTGCAGATGCTATTAGAATTACAAATATTATTTTTGTTTTTGCCAGCGATATTGACAGATACTACCTCACTTGAACAGTCGCAGTCGTTCCATCAAAACCCTGAGTCCGAGGGAGATGCGGCCTCATCCAGGCTTTTCACTTACACAGCGCCACAGTCTAATGTTTCCACTTATTTTCATTGAAATAACTTAATTTCGCCTGTTTGTGCTGAAAGACCAAGAGCCATTAACTTGGTACCAGCATCGATAATTATGGTTACTTCACATCCAGTAACTTGTTAAATAAACAAGTCATACAAATGGAAAACTGTATAATTCAACTGAGATTGCATACAGCTAATACATATATCCTGTATTTAATATGAAATGCGTTATACGGCCACATTTTTTTAAGTGGATACAGTGTTGGTTTGTGTGTTTTATTCTTCATTTTCAAAAATGAGTGGTATAAAATATTATAATATAAATCCTGAATTGTGTGTAGTGGAATACTGATGATTTCCCCAAAAGAAAAGCCTCCAGTTCATTGAGGGTTAACGGAAGTGAAAATTTGCTCTGCCCTCCAGCGGGTAGTCTAGATGATCTTTATTTCTGGTGACTGCAGAGGTCATGGAAGGCTTTTGACTTCATCCTGGGTTTCATGAAAGCACTGCTGAAATGGTTAAGCGGCCTGTATGGGAGCATCATCATTTTGATATATGGTAATATCAAGTACTTGTACCACAGTGCTCACTTTGCATCCTTTGGTTTTCTCCAAATGTAAACTCGTCTGCATGTAGGAAAACGAGCACAAGATGTCTTATCGTGCCATATTTTGGGGTCCAGGTTTTGCATTTCTTACTCCAGGTGTTTTGGCACTGGATATGAACTGGTACCAAACGGTATTCCTGCCGTAAAACTCCATTTTTGAGGTTTTACACATTTACAGTTTACTGTATAAGCAACTATTTGGATAACTGTCTATCTGTCCCTGTCGGTAAGCTTCTGGTTGTAACCAGTACTCCTTTTCACCAAAGCACCTTTTCCATATTTAGCATATTCTGCCATAATTTTTTAAGCTTTTACCCTCTAAAGATATTTGCTATTTTTGCAGTTATCACGACCACCAATAGGGGCACCAAGTCTTCAGCTTTTGGAATGTAACGTCGCGTTTCCACCGCATGGTACCGGCTCGACTCGACTCTACTCACTTGCCGTTCCATTTCCATTGCGGAAAGCTGGTTCTCATGACGTTGCGCGCAATTCCCGTAACGTCATCTTCAACGCTACAAACTGGAAAGAACAACGTATGATACGGAAGGGATTCTGCATTTGATTCTCGGTACGTGGCTATTTGTCACAGCAAGGAGAAAACTTTTATTTCAGAAGAGGCTGAGTTCAGCAAAACAAAACACCACTGAAAAACAGACTGTCCGCGGCAGCGACTTTGCAAATAGTGAAAGATCTGAAACACACATACACAGCATACCCATTTTAACATGTAATAGTAGTTGACCATGGTGTGGTTTTGCGGGCGTCCACATCGGTTAAAGTTAAAAATGATACACAGTCAGTCAAATCCAAAATGGCTTGCTAAACTGCTTTGCCCAGTATACCCCGTCGTGTGTTGATGATGCAGTGCTGTTGATTCTCTCTGACCAATCAGCAGCCTGCAGCGTTTTCACATGACCGTTTTGGTACCTACTTGGCTCGATTGGAACCGCGGCAGAGTTAAATGGGACCAGGTACAGGTACTATCCTCAGTTTTGCCAACAAAAGCGCAAAAAAGGCAAGCAAAGTCGAGTAGGGTCGAGCCGGTTCCGTGCGATGGCAACGTGCCATTAGTTTCCTGGTGTGAGTTCATTGTCAGACCTCTTCAAAGCTGACAGCTGCTGAAAATTGGTATTAAACCTCGTACGACATAGCCATGTAGCTGTCCTGGCAGTTGTGATTTAATTACTTCTAAGTTATTTAGTTTTTTTGTGCTGTACCTACTCCAGGCTCACCGCAACCCTGTGCTGGAAAAATGGTATGGAAGATGGATGGACATATTCAATTCAATTTATATATAATATATAGCACCTTTCACAACAGTTCCCTCAAAACCCCGAACAAGAGTGAGGGCAATATGTTGATGATTTCAGGGCTACGAAATGATATGGGGGAAAAAAACAAAAAAGCCAGAATAGAGAGGATAAGAGCCAAAATCTTTAAAAAAAAAATAAAAATTCTTAGGGATCCAAGGTTCACTGGCTACCCAATGTCTCTGACGTGTCAACAGCATACAACGCAAAGACAATGTATTATGATACTGTTAATATACTGTTGATGGTGGTCATATCCACCTGTAAGCCACTGCTCCACACCAGTCTCTGTAAGCCAAGCTTTTCATTGTAGGCCGCATCTATGGTCACATTCTCATTCAGTATTCGTCATATTCAGTATTCGTTTGGATGGTCAGAAGAGATGTACTGTATATCCCTTGCTGACAAGCCCTACAAGGACCTGTACAGCAGTATGGTATGTTTTAAGGTGTGTGTAAACTACAGTAATCTGTCTTCAGTTGAGATTATCAAAACACAAAAACAAATCAGTTCAATTAGCCAGGTGTTTGACCTTTTAGGGTTCTGTATGCAAGCAGGAGAACTTTGACACGAGTCCCAAATTTGACTGGAAGGCAGCAACGGGAATGAAGAACAAGGTTCATATGTTCATACTTGCTGCTCATATTAACAATTCTAGCTGCTGTATTTTGAATATGCTGTAAGATGATTAATGTTTGGTGTTTGCTCCCTGACGCTAGGGAACTACAGTAATCCAACCCGCTATATACAAAATCATGTTTCAGTTTCTCAGCATCTTCACTAGTGAGGAAATGTTATGCAACGTTGCTTGGCAATATTACACAACCAGAAAGCATGCCTTCAACATTATATCAACACGAGTGCAGCTAAAGATGTCTAGATTGCTCGTGGAGCTACTGAGGCAGAAGACCCTCTGAGCAGAGGGCAGAAACTATAGCAGAACTTTACCGCCAAACAGAACCCGCAGCAGGAAACATTAAATCAATGTCTTCACTACATTAAAGCACTTAGCTAAAGTGGCAATAGATGAGATGCCATTAGATGAAATGTGTATTCAAGTGTTATCAACATAAGGAATATAATTTAACATTGTTTTCTTATTGTATTTACCCAGTGACAGTGTGTGCAGGGAGAACAGATCCACGCACTGATCCTTGTGGTACTCCAAACTTGACTGTAACACTGATGAAGCATTATTAAAGACATTATTAAATACTTGAATATAATATCAGCTAGCTAAAGTAGTAAACCACTCGAGCACAATTTCACACAAGCACACTTTCCATTTAAGCCTGTTTAACAAAACAGAATGTCAGCCGTGTCAAAAGCAATGATACTTTGGAGAGGATCACCTCCATCTTGCATCACTTTCTAGCATTACTGTGTTTATAATCCTAGTTCAAACAGCTTCAGTTTCAAGGCCTGGAAGGAAACTAGATTGGAACTTCAAGTACATTTTCACATGCAATTATGACAGAAATGACAGCTTTTTAAGAAACTGGGGCTGAAAAGGAATGTTTGAAAAGCATCTAATTAGTAAGCATTTATGGGATCCAAACTTAGTTTCTTACGCAGTGGTCCAACTGTCAATTTATATTGGTCAGGAACACATGACAGGGATGGTCATCATATAATTGTGCCCTACTGGTACTTCCAAGGATTCTAAGTAGTTGAGTAGGCATGGATCTAATGGACAGGTGTCAGATTTTGTATGTTAGCATTTGTAGCTCTATTTAAGTATTTCAAAGGCACATCGATACATGAATACTGACCTCAAGGAGGACTGAGAAAGTTACTTAAAGCATTCATCTCTGAGGTCTTAAATTTCCTGGTATTCAACTAAAAATCACAAGTCAGTGAGCAGTTCACCAAAATAAGTTGGGAATGATTCATACGGCTCTGGGGGATTAGTATATCATAAAATTATATAGGCAAGTCTGGTGCCATTTAAAGTATCATTGCTTCGAGCATGTTAAAATCCATTATAGGTCCTGATTTAATGTGACGTATCAGATAGCTGCCAGATAACCTGTTTTTTAAGATATGGGGGTTTTCTTTACACAACTAAAGCCGTTATATGGTTCAACTGTTCAACTAAGAGAATAAGGTCCATCTTATCCAGGTTTCAGTTCGTAAACATGAGTCTGAATCAGTGTCAAGCACCGCATCATTAACGCGTGATTGGTTGCCCAAAAAGTGAAAGTCCAATGAGCATTTTAGGTCAGTTATCTTGTAAAAGATTTGATCTAATCAATGAAATTGGTAGTGAAGTGTGAACACAATACATAGTGTCTGGAGAAATATCTATGTTCACGTCCATGTAAAGCCCTAGTCCCTGTATTAAATCTACGTCGCTATCAAACTTGAGTAGTCACATGAATTAAGGAATGCAGTGTTTCAGAAAACCTGGGTTAGTGCCAGAAACGAGCTAAAATCAGGGAAAAGAAGCAGCCTTCAATACGAAATCTCAAGGCCGATGCCTGGATGGTGCACTTAGCCTAACAGGCACTTTGTCATGGTTTGTGACAGCAAATGATCAATCCCAATCAGGATCGAGACTATCCCATTCAAAAAAGCTGAGTCATTCCGAGAGGAGGTCCCAATTATTAACAAAGGATATAGTTTTGGATGCACACCAAGTCTCAGCCAGTGGTTAGGGCAAGCAGACTACATTGACTTACATTCTTATGTAATGGCAACAATTACATTAAAGTTTCCTTTTTGGTTTAGCATACAGGAAAGTGGTTGGTCTAATAGCTCAGATTGTCAAGACTTTATATCAGTAGTTCTAGCATAAACATCCAGGGTGAAGGCTTCATTGCTGGAGAGGAAGCTCAATTTTGCCTCACTGTCAGAATTTCTAGCCCCAGAGAGGCATTTTATGGAAACTCCTGCTCCACAGCTGCCAGGAATTCTAACATTCCCAACTATCAGATCACCGGTTATTAGGGCCTTATCTGGTTTGACACACATTAAGTCCGGAGCAGAACACCGCTGCACGTGTGGCCTAGGCTTGGAGCTCATACGTCTCCTTTGACTGTGATCCAGGACCCACATGCAGTTGGCGGAGCTACGTGTGCATTGCTATCCCTCTCACAATTCAGTATCCATTGCGATGCTGTGTGAGCCTGCAGTGTATTGCAGGGAATACAGGGCACAAGACACGGGGGACCTGGGATGTCAAATTAACATAGGGCACATGCTATCACAAAAAACAGAACAGACTTAAAAGGAAGGAAACCTTTAAAGCTTCATCAAATACCACACAGCAAACTGTACCCCGTCACTTTTTTCCCAGGTATCCTGCTCATTAGACCGTTCTTCAGCTGGCAGACCTACGTATACTCAGTACCGATCGGACTTGGGTCGCTGACTGTATGACGCGTCATTGAGGCAGCGAAACAGTACTCAAGCACTGAGGTCCAAGTGGTATCACCAAGGACAGTGTTGAAGGACTAAACAAGGTCTGGTGATAAGCAAACAGCATCCAAAATGCTTAGCTAAAACAGAAACCAAACTGAAAGTTAGAACCTGAATCAAGGCCAAGACCAGGACCGGACCAGGACCAGGACCAAACCAGAGAACAAACACCAGACCCTCCCCCCAAAAGGCTACATTACTAAGACTGAGTGGGTAGAGCCAGACCTCAAGACTAATAGCAAGGTACTATTCAGTAGCTGCTTAAATACATAAGTGCAGGTGTAGGTAATTAAACATTGAGCTCGTCTAGAGAGGGGCACAGCCATAAGGAATGACCATGATGGTGGCAAGCCAGATTTTATGTAACACCTTCTATGGGCGATTTAGAGTTGACATAATGGTTCACACTGTTGCCTCACTTCAAAAGTTAGAGATTCAAATTGAGTGTGTGTGTGTGTGTGTGTGTGTGTGGTTTGCATTATTCCCCCCATGTCTCCTGGGTTTCCTTTAGCTACTCCAATTCCCTCCTGCAGTCCAAAAAGCTGATATTAGGCTAATCGGAGTTTCTAAATTGCCCATAATGAATGATTATGTGTACGAGTTTGCATGTGCCCTGCGATTGACTGGCATCCCATCTGGGCTTTGCCCCGGCCCTGTGCCCTTTGCCTGAGATAGGCTCCAGACCTGGATATAAGCAGGTGGAAGATGGATGTTTTACCAGTTGTGCAAGGGCAGCTCCACCACTGTGCTGTTATATACACATTCATGTTTATGGAAAATGAATTGAAAATGTATTATCTCAGTATAATACCAGGAAAATCCATTCTGTATTATTTAGATGGTTTCAATATTGTTAAAGGAGCGTTTTTCATAACAATCTATACACAATTCTATATTTGTGTTTCTTTCACCAATACACATGCAAATGAGATGCATGAAAGCAGCAAAGTTAGAATAAATTTTGTCAACTTAACCATATTTCACTTCTTCAAAATTTACATTTAGCATTTCACCCCACAGGTGTCATGCTAAAGGCCTGTGGGCAAAATACAACCGTGTGAACTTATGAAAATTAACATTAAAAAGGTTTTGATATGATCATTTTAAAATAGTACATATAGAAATATGAAAAACACTGCATTTCAACAGTAAAATATCTTGCTACCTTTAGTATTTCCACTTGAGGGGGTGACATAAATGGATCCCCATGATGAAAATACATGTGGCTTTTGCGACAAATTCAAAACAGGCAAACCGAAGAGACAGCAATCTGTTTTAATCATAGCTGGGGGACTTGTGATGCAGCTGTGAAACCTATCTGCACGGATCCTAATGAAACAGCAACATCATAGAAATCATACTCCGAGGCTACATTCGCGAAAACCTGTATGCTCAAAGCTGTGGAAACTGTGTGCCCCAAAAAACTTTCGGGCTTTCACCGACACAAGCCTAACGAGAGATGCGATTACCGGCTGGTTTTCAGATCTCGCCTGGTTTGATGGTGTTTCTTTATTCGATACCACCATTTGAATAACTGTGGTGATCAACGGCATTAACTGTATGCAATGGAAGCCACCTTAAAGAGACTGAGGGTGAAATTCTGTTTACTTGAAGTGTCACACTTTGTATTATCCTGCAATCACAGTTTGATTAGAACTATCAATCTTCAGCAATCATTCAAGGGAACCCCCTACAGTTTAAAAAATTGTTGTTAATATGTTATTAGCCGACTCCCCATTGATTTATTGGATTGGGACCAACGTGGCCCATTAACTGAAGTGAGTTTGACACACGGTGTTTATATCAACTATCACCAGCTGGTCTAATATTTATTTCTGTCATGCGTTCAAGCAGATGAGATGACTGAATGAACGAGATTGTTAACGTGGTGGCCAGGGGAGTCATGATGATTGTTAAGGTTTGCACCAGGTGTCAGTTGATATTGATGATGTGACAGTTGGCTGGACTCCTGCCAGACACTCGTCTGGACTGAGGAATCGTGGGAGGAGAAGGGGGTGAGGAAGAGGAGACTCGTGAGGCAACTGTAGTGCTAGACGGTGGGTGCAGTAGATGCCTCGTTAAGTCAATACATTCCGAATATGAAGGTTCCGCGGGCCACCGTGGCTCGACTGAGTGTGGAACATGGAAACGTGCCACACTGGGTCTCATTCATGGCGACTTGCTGATGGCGTAACTGTGGTCTACAATTTGACGTTAAAATCAAAAGAAACACGTCGCACTGAATCTCAGATTAGGTTACAAAGAAAAAGTACGCCGTTTAATATGCCGTCCTGTGTTACATTGAAAAAGGACAGCTCTGCCGTCGGGTGAAGACATCATCTAAAGAACAGCATAACTGGAAAAAATGATGTAGAATACCTTATCTTACTAGTAGGGCACATTCCGAATAACTTACACTCACAAGTCCATTATGCAGCTGGCTATTTTACATGGGAGATTTAAGGTTAGGCTGCTTGCTCAAATGTAATACAGAATTTCCTGGGACTTTTCTGGCTAACCTCCAGGCTACCTGCACATTTCCTTAACCATTTTGAGGCCTGCTACCCCATTATTCAGCACTTTCGCATTAAATCAATCGCCTCCCATTGCAAGAGGACTATTAAATCATGCAGCAGCTGTTGCAAATCGAAAGACAGCCAACGGGAAGCTAAACCAGTAAAGGGCACTAAACTTTCAAGTTTTTGATTATTCTATTTAAAAGCTGCATGTTGTTCAGGAAAGCCAGCAAAACAAATCTGGATTACCCGAAAGATAAATAACAAAGAAGGTTAATGATGTGTTTCTGTATGTAATTATACCCTACTGGTACAGTTTTTTCGAATCTGAAAACTGTAATGACCAAGGGATGGTTCCCAAGTGCCGTGGATTCCAAACCTCTCAGGTTGTGAATAGGGGCCAGAATGAGTATTAGAAATTGCACAAGCAGTCTATAAATAATCAGTCTTTAACCGGGCCTTGATTTACAGATTCAGGCCTTGGTACTTTAGGGAAAGAGGAATTCGAGCCTTATACAACAGTGCAGATCAATTATGTAAGATGGGAAGTGCAATACAGCTCATGGTGAATCAAGAACAGAACTCAGCCGCATTACCTCAGATCCATCATCAATAAAAGCAATTGGAAGAAGATGGTGATGTTCAACCATTTACCCTGAGGACTTGTACAAATCCTCATTACACTTTATATATACGTATATACACATGAAATACCTTCAGCAGTGGTTGTAGTGGCAGGTTTTTACCATAAGTTTTCACCAGACTTTCCAAATCTGTCTCTGATTGCTTATGGTCTGCTTGTAATGAATAGTTTTCAAGTAAATTGCACAGATTCTCCGAAGGATTGAATCGAGGACTTTGGCCAGGTCACATGACAGAATTCATTTACTAATTCTGAAAACTCTCCCGTGGAGTTTTGTCTTTGTAATTGTGACCTATTATGCTGAATGGTAAAATTTTAGGCATCATTTAAATCCTTCAGAAGATAAAAAAGGTTGTGCCATAGAATTTTCCAGAACTTTTTCTCCTTGAATTTATCCTTCAGTCCTAACAGGCTTTCCATTTCCAGCTGACCAGGAGCACCTTCAAAACATGATGGTTCTTCCACCAATGCTTCAATCTAGGGGTGTTGTTTCTTGGGGGATCTCACAACTGACCACAGTCTGTCCATCCATCCATCCATCCATCCTGTATAGTTCTAGATCATAGTGAGTCTGGGGCACAGGGCAGAGGACACCCTGGATGGGATCACTCTATTCACAATCTGACTACAAACATATTGACAGGTCTGCTTGGTTGCTTAGCTGCATACTTCAGGGGGGCTTTGAGATGTCCTTCTTCATGTCACCTTGGTGATACAGATTAGTGGAGCCACATACCTTTACTCCTCAGTGAAAAGACCATATTTCCAGGAATATCATCAAAGTGAGCTTATGACTCTAAAAATGTTCTTTCTCCCCAAAATTGTGGTGAAGATTCAAACTGCCAATTGGCAACGGTGTATTTCTGTAATAAGACTAGGCACCCACTGTTTTTGTTTGTCTTGTTTCATATAGGGTTCAAATTGCATAAGAACTGAATCCGTGACCTTTTCAAAACAGGATGTGAGAACTAGCAAAGGGAAAATAAACATTTACCTGAAGGCAACCTCACAAGTATGATGGCATGGTCGCCACTGTGCACACAGGCAGCTGCTGGAAAAGGTCACGGAAAATTATGTTTCTTAGTATGTGTTTTAGTGCGATTATGACTCCTGGGTTCCACATCTCGTAATAAACATGACATATTTATATCCCCTTGAAAGTGCATCTGAAAACAGTAATTATCTTAGGATTCTGCAAAAGGTCACTACCTTAATTTCAATTGAAAAGGAGTTCCACAACTGGTTACTCCAGACAGTGTTAGCTGTCCTGAAAGACAGGTGAGGTCTATGAGGTGTTGGGAGAACCACACCACCATCTCCTTGCATTGGCTACCAAATCGGTGAATTGCCTTTGTCAAAAGGTGCTTCTTTTGTCTTAATTTCAGTGCAACACTGACTGCCTTTACTGGATTTCGAGATTCAAGCTGTTGGAGATGTTGGATATTAAGCCCAATCTCATGACCTCACTGGAAAAAACCTTTTGCACAGCTCTTCGATTTATTTAGAAATATGCGATGATAATGCCCAATTATGTAGTTTATTTACACACAAACACACACACACACAGTCACTCATCAGTAGCACTTAAAATATGCAAATAATTCATAATAATAATAATAATTCATGTGTGCAAATTATTTTCTGGTGCATCATTTAGTCTTACGGACACACAACTCGAAGAGTCCACAGATGCGATGGCTTGTGATCTTTTGATGCAATAGGCTTGTCACTCCGCAGTTTTTTTTTTGCACACAATATGCAGAAGAAGTCAGTAGAAGATGCCCACAAATCCATGAAACTGATACTCAGTAAGTAGCTGTTTCAACACAGCTATTTAAATCTGTTCCAAACAAACATATTAGACAAAAAAACAACAGCTTTGAACATACAAAGATCGTTCATTTCTGAGAAACTCTCATACGTCCTGTGTGTGGTCAGCACCTCTGCCCCCAACTTGTGACTTTGTAAATATAATCATTGTACATTTAACTCACAATGCAACCGAGTAGAAAATGAATCAGGAAAATTAAATTTACACATGTACTTTTTCACCTACTGCATGTTTGCCATGTTTTGCTTTTTAGAGCACGGAGTGAATAAACAGTTACTGTAAAGAGTTTGGGAATGAAATTCTATCTACCATTGTTATGGTGCTACATCTTGTTCTAGGCCATACATACCTCAGTTTCAGGCTGAAGCAGACACGACTTCTCATGAAATACTGCAGCTTCGTTGTCATGGCAAACAAGGTTCCTATGACTGTCTCAAAGAGACTCATTTTGGGATGTCCAAAAAATAAACAAAGGAGAACAGGACATGAACTGTCCCTATAGGGTATTCTAAAAGTGATGTACTCTTCTGGCCGTGTCTGTGCTATTTGACGTAGACTGAGCTTTGTGCTTCACTTGAAGAAAATGCCAGTTCTCTGTTCTCCAGGGGGAGATGCACCAGCTATCATAGTATACGTGTGTGTGTGTGTGTGAGGGGAGGTGCCTTTCAAAAAATTGATTGCAGCAGTTAGGAGTCTCAAATCGTCCTCGTCAGTCAATAATAAGACTTTGGCAAGCTAAATGACAGGCAATTTCTCATCCCAGCTCTTCACACACCGCAAGATTGTCAATGTCACAGACATCGGCTGCTGTGCCCTGCCACAAGAAATTTTCCGCGGATGCAGATGGCGCACACTGGCGCCGGAGCTGTTATCGATGGTCGCTCAACCATGGAGGACTTTTGTGGAAGTCTTACAACACTCCTGTCGTGCTAATGCCAGCTGCCTCCGTCCAGTGGTGGAATAAGCAGCGCTTGACCCGAATCCAGAAATCATTCTCCGTTTGTCCTACAGTTCCCAACACACTCCAACATATCATCTGTCATCACATATGGTACTTAAGAATGCAAATGAGCTCTAGGCCGTTCAGACTGGACAGCAGTCCCAGGACTGGTCAGTGAAGGGCATTATTAAGTGGAGCTTCAAATGCCCTAGTTTTAGAATCTTGACCCTGTGCAGAACTTTTAACTCTGATAGTACTCTCTTCTGAAAAACAAATCACCTTTCCTCTTAATTTAAGCCTCTTTTCTGTCAGAATTTCTTTTTAGCCAAATTTCCATTTTTTTTTTAACGAGGGATTACTTGAAACCTAAAGTTTATGACACAATCAGATGCAATCTTGTCGCTGTCCTTATGGAATCCTGGAATATTTTCCAGCAGAAAACGAAAAAAAAACACTTACGACGTGTGAATTTGCCTACTTTGCTTTAGTGCCTGTTAAGCTTACTTAATCACTTACACAATTTTCCAGATAAGATATTGATAGATACCAAGCAGACCAGTTAGATCAGTGATGCAACCTATTGCCAGGAAATGCAGAATTTTCTCTAAATTTAGAAGCCCCGCCTTCTTCTACCAGTGAAGGCCTGGAAATGGCCAGTGCTTAATTTCAAAATATACATTGGTTGGTTGATTGCTAGTGGAATCATGCAGTAAGTATTTTGCAGTACTCAGAAAAGTGTGGCTTTTTTATGGTCCATTCATCCATCTTCTGACCGCTCGTGGTGGTTGGGGTTATGGGGTTCTGGGTGCCAATCCATGGCAGCACAGGGCACAAGGCTGGTGTATACACACCAGTATGCACACACTTATTGTACACAAGGGGCAATTAAAGATGGCAGTTAGCCTAGCTGCAGGTTCTTGGATTGCGGTAGGAAACCGGACTACCTGGGGAAAACCCTGACAACAATGGGAGAGGGTGCAAGCTCCACACAGAGTGGAAGAGGGACTTGAACCCCAAAATCTGGTGGTGTGAGGTGTTTATTTTCCTTAGTTTTACAATTAATTGTTATAGACTTTGAAAGATCTGAGGCATTCTCAGAAAAAGAGCCTTCAAATTCTTTCCAAGCTGTGAAACTATCCAGTTTAACCAGTACAGTTAGTTAGTATCATGCCACAAGCAATAAACCTGCCTGACTGCTTGCCTGCAAGGAATGACTCCCAAGCATGGAAGTGCAAAACGGGAATTTCAGAGTGCAAAACATTCACCTACCTGCAGATGGCAGCAGACATCCATCTGAAAAATCCATTCTTCGTCTTAATCGTGCAGATATTTAAAATGCTCGTTCAGCCACGTCCTCCGCACATGTCAAAAAGGCTCCTACAAGATAAACATAAACAAATCAAAATAAATGAAGTGTGGAGTGCAAGGCTCGTACCCAGAGGAGTGTCAAGTAAGAATGTATTGAGGGAATAGAAACAGAATGATAAATGCCTCAATGTCACATGAAATTATATTTTTTATTGAAATGCTGAACATTGTCCTACTATACTGCTAAGCAGGGAAACAGATTAAGGATACCTCAGCCCCATCCAGCCTTCAGTCATTACAGAGCTTTCAGTACCATTTGATAATTAGAGCAAAATACATTAGATTTTGTTTTGAGTGGATGTTTCTGTGATTCGATATCTGGGTAACACATTATTTGGTTCGGAAATTATTTCACAATCCAAAATGTGATAAGAGAATTTAAATAATGGGCAGATGAGTAAAATAATTGAAATGTCGTTTGATTTAGATGCTTGTTTGCAGTAAAGGAAAATGTGAAAAATAATTAAAAAAAATCTTAATAGAATCAAATGTTAAAAAATATTTTGTCATGTTGATTACCAGAATTCATCAGCATCACCGTTCGTATGGAATTTTGTTACTGAGGGAGAATAATTGCTTGCTACGAACAACAGAACAGCAAGCTGAAAGTTAGTTGTGAGTTATTTATTGAGAGTACATTACAACTGAGGTTTTTTTCACGGCCTGTAATGTTGTTCAGTATCTAATTTCATCCACTAGGAGGTGTGGAGAGCCACTGCAGAACCAGCTTGGAAACTGAACCTTCAGGGAGGTCTCACTCCAGCTTGATCAGACAAAAATACAATAAACCAGATGTAACTAAACGTGGACAAAATGTGAAGGCTTTTTCATCTTACGCAATAAGCTACCCAAAATACCATTTAGTCATCACCTGAAAGAAACAGGGTGTCATTTTGTTTCCTGACAAAAAAAATAAATAAATAAGCAAAACACTCCAATTCTCAAAAATTACATAAATTGAGCAGCAAAACTTTCAAATGCAGGTATGTTTGAATTTTTTTCCCTGAAATATACCAGCAATAGTTGTTTTGTCCCATTAGACATTAGGAACTTACAGCCTTAAATCTAAATATGCTGTATTGTGTGTAAATAAAGCCTCAGATCTGTACGACCTTTAAACGAATTAGATTACTTTCATAAAATGTGACCAAAAAAAACTTTCTAACAGGAATTCTAACACCTGCTAGGGGTCACCGCTTAAGGAGCTCCCTCAGTTACTTTTTGCTCTGACCTCATGAAAAGGTAACTAAGCATCATGATCTTAAACGAAATTTTTATCTAGATTTGAAAAAAGTTAAGCAGTCATTATGAAGAAAGATCATTCAGTCTTTGCTTTCTGTTGCTAAACAATTCATTCACTATTCAGTCTTCCCTCCGTATCTTCAAGAGCTGTACGTTTATCCGATGCAAGGTCACGGCGATTGTTATAATGAATAATGAAATGAAGACGAGTCTGTTCCTTTGAATTGGGATTTTCACCAGGGATAGGTATTTTGTCAAACAGGTTGTAACATGTTCACGTTGTCATTAGCCGTTTATGTGCATAAGAGAACTGGGTCGACCAAGAATATTTCGCTCCCCTTATGTGCACTGGACAAATTTGCGTTCCCAGCGAGATCCACCACCATCTCATCTCAGTCTTCAAGCGGCATTAAACGGAATGCAGCTCGGCTTGTGATGAGCTCTTTTATCTTGCCGAGAGTGTGCCAAGACGTAACATATCAAAGCAATTTTCAGCAAACCAGCCGATCCTTTTCAGTGCCTCAGTGTGCTTTACGAAGTCCGGAGGGGATATAGGTGTGCCTTTCTGGATGTCAATGAGCAGGCTGTTTGAAGCAGATAGAGCCTTTTATCAATTGATTTGTCTGTTTATATTACCTAGCATACCTGTGTAGCTTGAGAAATGAACATTTTTTCAGTTGCATGGCTAAACCAGTAGGCTTACTGCACTGTAACCAAAAGCAACTTATGTTGAATAACCCTGAAACATGTTGGTCTTTACTCTTTATCCACTTAATATTCTAGAGGATAGTGATGAGAGAAATAAGGCCTTTAAACTTACTGCTTGATTTAACCCAATGGGAAACAGCAGAGCTTAACACATTGGTGACAAACCATACAACACAGCAATCACTCCATAATATCACTGCTGTGGTCTTCAAAGGCCTCTGTCATGAACACTGTCCTCCATTGAGACTGAAGATATATATAGTCCTCTTATCAATGACATTACACCATTATTCAGGAAACTGATAACCGTAAGTGTAAAAAAATTAACAAGACCAAACAGTTTTGAGGGAAACCAAAACTCCCATAGATTTCATCGCAGTACAATTTAAACATCTGAAAATGTTGAATTTGCCTCATCATCGTTTGCTAGGGTAGTGTCAGAAAACCAGGACAGAGAAAAGAAAATTCAAAATCGTTAAATTTCACTTTACAAATAGCATACCCCAAAGTGCGCAAACTCACGTCATCAAATATTGTCTGTGTGAGAACTTTGGTCTTTGGGTAGAAGGCCCCCAATTAACCTTAGGCTGCTCACTGTGAGGCACGTAATTAAGGTAACCAAGAAGGATTCAAGTCCTGAGTTTCAATGAGTGGCATTAAGAATGAAGCAAAATCAAGCAAGGATTGTGTTAAATCTGAAATCCAAATCAGACAAACAAATTCAAGAAATCAGAAGTGTTTTTCCTCCACACACTCCAGTTTTGTCAAGTCCAAGCACATATATTGAAGTGAATTGGCATCTATGAATTGCCTACAGCGTGTGATCATGCATGCGTGTGCATGTCCCATGTGATGGACTGTCAGCCCATCCAGGGTGCTCCCCAGCCTTTGAGCCCCATGGGACTGTGCGTAGGCTCCAAGACCTCCCTTGCAACCCAGGAAGATAGATGGCTGGGAGATTACTTAAACTGCAGACACAAATATCACTTGCGGGCACTCATGTTCAACAAACAGTAGGATATAATATATGACCCCATATAATACTTGTTAGCATTATCACAGTGATGGAGTAACAGGCAGTACAGTTCAGGTCTCAGGCAGAGCAGGTCCGCCACGTTTAAAATTCACTTGGTGAAACACTCTGTCCGTCAGGTCCATGCATCATTGTCAGTCTTGTTTCCCCAGGAGCCCTAGTGGTTAACAGTGTGGGTGTGGCCATTCTAAAGGTCATGAGAATTTTGACAGAGCCTGGGGGACTTACGCAAGGAAAATTACTCGAAGGTCACGTTTGGGTCATGTGGTATGAAAGACAAAGTAGGCCCACTATTTTTACTGAATTAAAAAGGATGTTTTGCGAACATGGTGGCTCAATGGGTAGCATTGTCACCTCAAATGTTCAGGGGTGAGGGTTCAAATCCCACCCCTGCTCTTCAATTTGACACAATCTCCTTGTGTGCAATGGGTTTTCTCTTGCAGTCTGAAGACGTATAGCTAGGCTCATCAGTAACTAAACTGTTTGGCAGACCGGCATCCTCTCCAAGGCATACTTCTGCTTTGTGTTCTGTTTGGCATAGGATAGAGTCCAAGGTCCCCTTGGAACTGACCAGGATAAGCAGTTGGAAAATGGCTGGGCTGCTAACTTCATGAAAAAGTTTGATGTTGTTGCTAGGCGGCAATTTTCCAAGTCCTACTGAACTGTGATAAAATAAATTGAAGTCATTTGTGTGTTTTTTTTTTACTCATTTACAGTCAGGATGACAAGCTGAGTTGCCTGTTGTTTTGAAATATTAGTAGTCCTATATTCATATTTTTAATATTGTATACCTTTCAGAGTCCCATACAGAATGTACAGGTAAAGCGGTATCAAATAGCAGTTAAATTAACAGCAGTGTAACGGAAAGTGGCGGAACACAAATTTAAGCTGTACTTGTTTCTGTTTTCCGATTCATGCGGTTAGCTAGAGGTCCCATTTCTGTGAAGCAGCCTAGAAACGTCCTGAGTGAATATTGCTGTCCAACTTCTGTACATTTTAAACGACAGCGAGAGTGCAAAATAAGCACATAGCTAAATTTGAGGGGAAGTTTTGGCTAATTGCAGACAGCTTTTAAATTATACCCTGATGGCAAAAAAAATATTCTTTCCATTGTTGCTGTAATGCCTGAATTTAACATCTCAAAATGTTGATTTTAATAATCCATCACAGAATTACATCAAAGAAAGGGAAAATATATGTATTTAAAAACGACATTAGCTTTTGTACTTTTTTTAGCAGTTTTATTCATGACCCTCTGTTCCACAAAACACTTCAAAATGAAACACATTTTCTGGTATGTTCTCTTCAGCCCTGGTGCCATATTTCAATGTAATTCCTGGCTGAAGCCATGTTGACTATTTACATTCATTTCACACACATTAAATATTCATTTAAGCAGCTCATCGTGTCATCTGCAGCATCCTGCTGTGCTCGGGAGAGTTAATGCATTCGGAACGCAAAGGTTACACTATTGGATTAAGACGACACAGGAAATGTACCCAAGGCGAGGCCAGGTTAACCTTACTCAGGACGGCAGGCCGAAATCGGGTTTTTCATGATGCCGTTGGAGCGGAGGTCGGACGTGATGCCGGTTTCCCTAACAGACGTTCCCTTTCCCAAACTTTTAATAGAAGAATCGGGCAAGCGTGCCCGCAAGAACCAGGATGTAATGAGGACTGAGGACGTTTTAGCTAGGAGGCGCGAGCTGATCACAAATCTCATGCCCTCGCCTCTTGAGGCTTTTCCGTATCAATCCACATTAGTGTTATGGGTTCCAGGGGGGCCTTGGTGAACTAATCTAGGAGGCGACAAAGAGCATGGCTCTCTGGTTGCAAGAAGATGATGTCGCGTCAGTTTTTCCATCGACCTTTATTTTTCCATATGTCTTGGCGTTCTCCAGTCTGGGGCCGTGACCTGTGCAGTGTGACGGTACCATTTAGAACTTCCTGTCGTACGGCGGCACACCTGAGAAATATTTCACGCGTCCCTGTATCTCGTGACATCTGGAAAATAAATGGCCCTTCTGTTTCTCGCATGGCCAGTTAACCCACCCATCGTGCCCGGGGCCTCCTGCAGTATGGGATGGCTGAATATTATGGAAGACACACTGCTACTTCCCCCAACAATTCAGTCGTGGGCTCGGGTGGATTTTCAAAAACAGAGCGACGCATCTGTGTGCATCCTCAGAACTGCACTTGCGTGTAATTGCCAAGTATTTCGCTTTGCCATCTAAATAACGGCAGAAGCTGAGAATACCAGCAGATTGCTTGGTTTAATCATGCCCTCTATAACCATCACTGTTTCCACTAACTGTTTCTTTTCTGCAGTGGTTTCCTCCTAGAAATGAATCAATTAATAGAGTTGTAGGTTAATAATCAATTGCTTGTAAGGAATTAAAAGCCTGTTAAACAGCGACAGTGAAAAACAGAGAACAAGTCAACAGCCATGCAGGAGAGGCATAAGGGCATTCCGTACAATAACTGTCATGTTCTGAATATTAATCATTTCTTTTCCCGGAAAAAGAGAATGCAGTTCTCTGCGAGTCATTTCATGCACGTAATGAATTGGTGTTTCATGCAACTTGCAGGTATTAAAAAAAGAGGGCTCCTTTTGTTCAGTCGCTCCCTCATGAGAGTCATAAACTTTTATTTTTATGCATTTCAAATGCACTCCCTGGGCTTTGGTTGCATCTGCAAACCTTTGCATCAATAACAGTGCGAGGGTAGGGCTGCGGAACTGAAACCCCGCGGTTAAGTGTGCACCTCCGCTAATGTGTTTCCGCTCAGGTGTGAATAGCTGAGTACCTAGGAGTATTAGCCAGCCTTACAATAGTAAATGTCACATAACCATAGAATGAATGTACTAGTAAGTGAGTGAAAAGCTGGAATCCAGGCCTGTGTGTTTTATCGATAGGCTTCGTTCCAGTTAGAACCGTATTTTGTTTTGTTTTGTTATTAGGCACTTCATTCAAGCAGTAAAAAACAAACAGCTCGTGGGCATGCTGTCACATTGTGCAGTCTGACAGACAGTTCAACAGCATTTGCTGGTTATAACACAGGTTGTGGAATGGTGGCCTAGTGGGTGGAACCATAACCCAGGGTGGGGGGGGTTGAAGTATGACGTTTGTCTTCTCCCCATGTTTGTGTGGCTTTCTTCTGGGTACTACGATTTCCTCTCAAAGTCCAAAAGCATATAGATAGGTGAATTAGCGTTCCTAGATTGCTCACAGAGTATAGCTCTGTGTCCCTTGATGAACTGGCTTTCCATTCAGGGCGTCTTGTCCCCTGATATCTGGAAGAGGCTCCAGATTCATCTCCACCCACTACAGAGCACCGAGTTATGGAAGATGATTGGATAATTCAGGTTGCCTGCACATCGTGTTTTGGACCTGCAAACAGCAGGTTTGTGCATGCACTGCGACAGACTGGCACCCCATCCAGGGTGTCTTCTGCCACTTGGGATAGGCTCTAGGCCCACCGGCAGCCTTGTTTTGGAAAATGGCTTGGATGATGGGCAGCTAATTGGAGAGTGTTGTTATGGGCGTATCTGTTTTAATGCGGCAGAACATCAAGACAATGGGCTTTAAACATTGCACAGCATCCGAAAGGCGTAGTAGCCAGGGAGGACAGAAAAACAGGTTCTGCTGCAATCAAAGCGCATCCTCCTTACAACGCACTTAAATGAGGGCCACTGACCCCATGGAAAACATCTATGGCTGCGATAGACAATATCATCTTGAAGAATCCTTACTGGTTTGAACCTTTAGAGTGTGCCCTGAATTAGGCTTGGTGACACGATTTACTTTGGCCAGGCTTCCTATTGTGACTGTGTAAAATGAATGTACAAATCCATCAGTCTCGAGAGACTTGATGTAATTCTCCGCGGCAGACTGTAGTTGGTTTTTCACGCCATGTCACGGCGTTCTTCAAAGCTAGTCTGAGCCCTTTATTTACCAAACAAAAATCAGAATTAAGGATACCACCCCCCTGACTATTCTCTAATGCCTTTAACAACAACTTCCTACTTCCAATGAAAATTTGCAAATATGCATCACTTAAGGCTTATTTTGTTTCCAGGATAGTGACTGGCTCTTTGATGCCATTCCCAGGGAGCATTTTTTCACCATTTTGACTGATCTTTACCCTTCTCTAACCCCAAGGAAATTCATGGAGGATTACATACTACAAATGTTTGGCTGGGGGTTATGAAAATATTTAACAATATGAGAGTCTTATTTTAAAAGCAGCATTCCCCCATCAGACTGAATACAGTCAAAATGTATAAGTTGATTTAAAATCGATCTCACATGTATATAATCTACTTATAGATCTCACAGCCGTGAAATATGAGACATTCTATTTACTGTAGGTTTTCTAAAACAAACAAAAAGATGGAATTTGAGGAATATCACTGCATTTATAAAACATGACGTTTTTCTGTTCATGGTATACGACGTGCAGATTCTCTGGACAAGTAGGCCGTTGTCTTGACATAAAACCTTACAGAAGGGGTGGGAAGACGAGCATGTCCGACTATCTTTAGGCTGGCCTGCTGAACCTTTGAAGTTGAAGGCATCCTCCAACCATGTCATTTGCATGATATTGGCTTGGGTTTTAAAAGCCGGTCTGCCTTTTAGTGAATTTGCAACCTATGTTTACGGCACGGGCTGTACAAACTGATATAGGAAAGGGTGGAAAACGCTGCTTATTGTCGGGAACTAATAATTTAGCCACCGAAATTAGAATTAAAAACCCATTTTGTCGATGCTTTTATCCAAACTACTTAGCGGCTCAGTTGCGAAAAGACAATGTTGAAAACACACATAATGGAAAATGTGCGAGAATATTTCTCAGATGCGTTCAGCTGATTACTTCAGGGGAATTAATGTATTCTGAAATAAAAAGAACGAGTACTAAGGGTACTTTGAAATATGTCATTTAATCTACAAATGAGGAATTATTATGATAGCCTACATCTGAATAAGCGGTTTGGAAAATGGATAGATGGATGAAAATTATAATTCATTTCTTTAAATGTAGTGTTATGAAAGTGGTCCGAGGAAGCTAAAGCAGGAATTCTTCACGTTGTAAAACCAGGAGCTGTTTCTTTTTACACCATTTGCATTTTTACGTGGAATATTACTGAAAGTTTTCTTCTTTTTCTTTTTTTTTAATGAGTACTACCAGAATAGTATTGTTGGTGAGGGGGGATTAAGAATTGACAGGCATGGCAACCAGCTGCGTGGAAGTTAATGACGATGGAAGAATAATAGAAATTCAGGCATCCTCTATCTTTCGAACAGCGGGGAAACTACAGGTGTGGAACACGACTCTCTGAGCATCTATTTTGACCCGGGTGGGGGTTCCGAGGTGTCAGAGCTGTTTACCAGTTAGCCCAGACTTGTACGTTGAACCCTCACGGATTGCCGGATTGCAACAGGAGTGGCAACTACACAGTGCAGTTTAAAAGAGCTGTTCATGGCTGCGTTGTTTTGTTTCCTGCCTTCAAGTACACGAGAATTGGTATAAAAGACGTTTTTTCATTTGTCAAATATGTCAGAGGATGGGGATTTCTTTCAATGCGACAAAGCTGAAGAGCACAAACTTCTTGCAATGCTGGGGGGCCCCCTGGATTATCGCTAGATGGAAAGCAAGTTGACGGGTTTCATTAGGTGCACAAGCAGTGATTTTTTTTTTTTTAACCTTTATTGTCAACAAAATTCAGAACAACAACAAAATAATCAGGACCAAATTGATGCAGACGTGGACGTGTCAATCAATTCAACCAGACAAAGCAATACAAATTCAAATATAGGCATATTCAATTATCCTATCATAATAATCATGATTACAAGCTCATAGTGATGACAGACCAGTCCTTCCAAAGTGCCTGACAAAAATTATTTGAAAACATTTCACAAATAAATATATAGGCTTTTAGAAGTGACAGTCAGCAAACCGTTAGCTTCGGCTTTTGGGAGATGGAGTCTAGCTGCCATCAGACGCGGTGTGTATGAGCACACCCGTAGCTAAATGCGAAACACAGTCCTGCCGTTCATTTTTTTATCAGGTTCTGACAGTAATTAGCGCCTATGCGTCATTCAGTTTTTCCTCTATGGTTCATTTCTCGATGCCCGATCTTTGTCAGACTGCACTGGGTAATCACTTGAACTGTTTATGTGGGCTGTAATATCCCTGGTTATTTTTATCAATGACATCTTCACTCTTTAGGTGAAATATTGGCTTTCCTAAGCTGTTGCGTATGTTTCTTCTATCAAGCACACAATATTCAGCTGTGTTTTGCTTTAACTCCAAGAGTGGCACATTATTGCTAACAAAAACAGTGCAGCCGGCTCAAACTGACAACAATAAATAAAAAAAGCCATTGGCAAGTAAGATGGATCCATGCCATTTCACAGTTGGAATCGCCAATGCTTGGCACGCTCAATTTTTGTGTTTTAAAAAAAATCTTAACAGTAAAATAACGCTTCTTTGTT
Source organism: Gymnarchus niloticus (assembly GCA_009936485.2). Classification (NCBI taxonomy): domain Eukaryota; kingdom Metazoa; phylum Chordata; class Actinopteri; order Osteoglossiformes; family Gymnarchidae; genus Gymnarchus; species Gymnarchus niloticus. The sequence goes on along the minus strand of JAACJT020000032.1, from coordinate 13,438,236 downwards.
CACTGACCTTCCCTGTGCTATCAGTCACAGTACTGATAATTTTCCACTGCCATATTTTTTACATGGTTTACTCATTTCTTTGTCAGCTTTAATGACACTCATTGTGTGACTTTATCTGATAAAGTATTTATGGAGTAGAGTTAGACTTTGGAGTCTTATCATTATCGAGCCACTCGTATGTTTTGGCTCATTGGAACAGGGGCTATCCTACGAAGTGGGGTTCCTGGCTTATCCAAGTAACTTCAGGAGTAACTTTGTGATGTCAGGTGTAACTTACTGATTAACTGGTACTACGAAAGGCGAGTAGGTTTCCCCCGAGGTATGCTGTCATAGCAATTTACGTTGTGTCTCTAAACTCCTGCGAGCAGTTTGTGTTCTTGGTTAACTCGATGTTACCCTATTCACCTACGATCCTTTCGAGGAAAATGCCGGCACATTTAGAAGACCCTACTGATAGAGAGAGGCTCTCTCCACAAGGCGAGGGTATTTAAAGACCGTCAAAATCCGTTAGCTTATCCCGATGATGTTCTTTATGAAAGATAGATTCTCATCTGACAGAATTCACTATCTTTGCCAACTTTTGGGGCCGGACGTGTCTAATGCCACTCGGTGGAGTAATGCCCTCACTGTTGAGCAGGCAGTGTGCCTAGGATTGCGGTATTTTGGCAGTGGACGCTTCTTGTATTCCATCGGTGAATACGGTATGCCATGCAGTTTGCAAGGTGGTACTTGCTTTGAGTAAACTGCTGGATGCATTTGTTGTGTTTCCTGGTCACTTAAGCATTCCAAAGATCAAAGAGGGCTCTTATGCGATTGCAGGTAATTTGCAATAAATTGGCCCATTTTTAATATCCATAGGACCATATAGGCTACGCAACTGCTTAGGATTTCCGAGAGTGATAGGTGAGATTGACTGTCCCCTCCACCCCCTCCGTTAAGGGCTTTATAGCATTGCTGGCCATGGCCGACTCCTCTGCTTGTGAAAATGGTGCAGCAGGAGGTCCTCCTCCTGTTTTTCTTATTTCCTGTTTGCTATGAACATATAAGCAGGCTATAAATGTAGGCTATTCAGCACGTCTGTCAATATTAATGATGAGAACTAATAACACATACCACTTGAGATAACGTTTTTGTATATCATCCTGAATTGTTGCCAGGTGCGCTTTCCACTGGGGTTGCAGCTGGAATGATAGTTTTAATGACGTTATTCTTGACACAATAGCATCACGCTCATACAGACCTATAGGCCATGTGCTTTGTGGAGAAGTTCTACATTCAACGGCAGCGACTAATGGGTCAATTTCAGAAATTTAGCCCATGTGTCGGCCGCAAGTAAACGGTCGTAGTTGTTTTCACATATTGGACTATTTTACTTGTTCTTATATTTCAGTCATATTTAAAATAAGAGTCCATCAGACAAAACAGAGATCATACAACAGGAACAATTTTTTTCACGAATTGACTCTGGTGGCAATGCATTGCCAACAAGCCTCCCTGGCTTTGTCGGCTGCCATGGTGCCAGCAAGAGTAATCTTAAACTCCTCAAATCCAGAAATTATTATTGGACATAATACATTCCTCATCGGAGAAATAATGGAGCTCGCGCTATGATTCGAAAGCCCCTTTCATGTGAGCGCGCACAAACTCCGATTATGTTAACACCGAATCAACTAACCAACATCTTAACCACCGTCGCAGTTCCGTTTAACACCAATTTAGACAATCAGGCTTTGTCAACCCTGACTTCACTTAATAACCCCAAGTTAACCCTCAGTAGGTTAAAGTAGGTTGTAGTATACCCCCTGGTTGCATTCGATGGTTGCGGAGTTGACTGTTATAGGTTAGCCCCACTGTGTAAAAACGTTTTCCTTTCAATTCAGCACTAGTTCCAGAAGAATGTGGGAAAAAAAAAAAAAAACACAAGTAAATTTGGGTTTTCCTAAAAATATAAGTTCTTCCCAAACCATCACATATAAGAAGAGAACTGGGGACTAGTAGGTGTAAAATCTTTTGGGTGCCTGTCTGTATTCCTTCATCTCCTAGTTTTCCAGTGTGTATATCCAGAGTCTGCCCTTTTGGGTATTGATTTGAAGGGGAAAGAGGCTGGGTTGTGTCACTAAGAAAAAAAAATCTTTAAGATGAAGACAAAGTAGTTTGTTTGTGGGAAATCTGCTGAAAATGTGTTGTCAAATGAAGAATCATCACTTCTTAGGGCCAGGTTTGCGGACTCACATCTGAGTAGTACGAGGACTTGTGAGGAGTGCAAAAAAAAAAAAAAAAGGATTTTAAATTACAACACAAAACAACTGCTGAAACTTCATGTACCTTGAGCAGCCAACAGCACCACAGAAATATCAACAGCATTGCTGATTGCTGTTTTTCTCACCAGGCAGGACAGCTTAGGAAATGTACTTTCACAAAGCCTGCCATCTAAGGCCGAGGTCTGGCAGGGGCAGCGGGAAAACAGGGTGGTTTATGGAGGAAGTGTGAACATTTTTTTTACGAGTGTAAATTCTCAGCGTGTGCTTCAGGACACTCCAGAGCCCCATGTATCAACGCTAAAAATTTATTGTGCTAACAACTTAAATGGAACCGAGGAATGTTGTTTCTACTGCGATCAAAAACAGTTGGAAACCAATTCCTAGAATAAATTTTACAGGGCAGCGTTGGGCTTTTAGAGGGGATAAAAAAAATTAGGATTAAAAATGACTCAAGTTTTGTATTGTTGGGTTGAATCAAGCCTTCGGCTCAGCTCTTTGGATAAGCGGTTTCTGAATACAAATGTATGGTTAGACTAACATAAAATGAAATACGAAAGTGGAACAGAAATGCTTTGGTTCCTTGCTGTGTGTGGTGCGATTGAAGGTCTCACATACAGGATGAATAGCCAGTGGATACAGTTCTCACAGCACGGAAATCAATCTTGTTTGTTCTCATGATGCAGACGAAACGTTCAAAACATAGAACGTTAAGGTAACAATCTTTTAGGCTCTGCTCGAAAGGATTTTGTTTTTGCCAAATCCTTTAGCATCTACAATGAACAAAATTCTCTTTGTAGAACACGAAAGAGTCTGAATGTAAAATGTGTCTTTTAGTTTGCAGGTAGGAAGGAAGGCAGGTCTGTGTGACACAAAATTAAATAGACCAGAGAGAGTGAGCCAGGTGCGTCCAATTATTTCTACAAACCTGGTGCCATTAAACGCTTTCACGTTTTTTTCATCTATGGCTGAACAGCTGTGTGTTTCTTTCCGTCGTGAAGATTACGGTAGAGACGTATGCTTCACAAAAGACAGACTTTGAGGAAAGGAAGAAAATACATACCTGTTCAAGCTTGTTCAAGCTTATTCAAGCTACCTGACACGTGAAAAATAACTTCTTAATTCTATGTTACTATTACGCTATCCTTGCTCACACTGAATGTCAATTTGTAGGTATTTGCCTGCTGTGTAATTCTTGTCTGCTACACCACCTAATACACGCGAAAGTTTAGATTTTAGCCACGTTACGTACAGTTAGAAGAAATAAGATTTTTTTCGTGGGAAAGTACCCATGGTATTTTGCTCTTACTCTTTATGCTGACATAAACTTTGTGACCTAAAGTAAAAAAAAAAAAAAAAAACTTTCTCGCCAGCAGGTATATTTTTCCAGTTGATTTACCCTCACCCCACTCTCAAAAATGAAATTTTGAATGTATTTTAAAACCTGTTGTCCTTTGAATTGTTGCATTGTTTATGAAAAGCATCATCACATATAATTTTAATCAAAAGTTTACGTGAACCTTAAACACAAGTAAATGTAATTGAACGTTTGTGTTTTGGATGGTGCTTTTAATGGCGTGTGTCGTAGTATGTATGTTTGAAGACTTGGTGTGAGAGCGCAGTAAGGCGGGGAAGTACTTCCGGTCACTGGTTCCAGCTTATGTTGACCTGACACCGCTGTCTATGAGATCAGAACATTACGGTCTCTCCACAGCTCATGAGAAGAAAATGAGAGCAGAAAGCTGCCTTGCCTGATTGCCGATGCATTTCTTTTCTGGTGCAGAGAGAGAAGAGGCAGGCCCTTGTTCTGCAAGATGGACGCTCTGCTTAGAGGGTGTCATTGTGCTGCCTTCATACAGCCCAGCAGCCAGTGCATGCTGGATCTGGACCCCTCTGCATCTCCCGGCTGTTTATCAGCATGCTTGGATGCGGGACGCATTCTTCCAGTCTGAACCAGAAAAGATTTGTGCTTGTTCAGTATTGCAAATCTACGGATGCAGACTTGAGCGTGCATTTCTCGTTGTATACTGATATTAATGCAAACAATAACTAACCAGAATAGACATCTTAAAAAGTGAATTAGTAGGTAAATTCTTATTAATCGGTGTAATTTTTTGTGATAAAATATTTATCTCTCTCTAAGCTTTCAACACTATCTCACAGGACTTCCTGTAGGAGGGTTTTTTGATTCAGTTTTTAAATGATTTCTCTTAATCCCTTTGGAAAATCTCTGGGTAGAGCTTCCAAAAGAACTTGGCTTGCAAGAGGAAAGAGGCACCATTCCAAACGGAATCTGGACCCGTTGAATTTGGGTCAGAGAAAACACTTACCCTTCAGCTGAAAGACGTGGAATCTGCTAAGCAGTTACAGTATAATGTGGGTAATTTGCATACCGATTCAAAAAAGATTTAAACAAAATTTTAACAAAAAAATTGGGATCTGCGCACAGGGGAATGAAAAATGATAGATTTACACTTCATTCAGGAATCCAAAAATGTTCTCTGCAAAAGAATATTTTCTAAATAGATCACAATTATGGGTATAAATAAAAAACATAAATATATATACATAAAGTCAATGTATAAATGTAATACGAAATCCAATGTATTTGCTCAAATTGAGGTAGCATATAATTTATTTTCCAAACGAGACAGTGGAAATGAATTTTAAGATAATTCTGCAGTAATACTTTTAATTAATCCCACAGGAATAGGTTTATTTCTCTACACAATACTTTGAAGCAGTTCATTTGTCATGCAGGTGTCATGATGTTAATGGAATAAGGTTGTTGTTTGCACTCAGAGAAAAAGAAAAAAATGCATTTTCCTCTATATCAACTGTGTGTCATTGTCCTTTGAAACAGCTTTTGGTTTCCAAAGCAACTGACTACCACGCAGAGTCAGCCATTATCAGGGGTGCGTCTGTTGTAATGCATTGTTTCCACGGCATTCGGTAAAAAGCCGTACTGACGTTCATTCATTATTAGTTTTCATTTCCACCAAGGTGGGACATGTAAAACTGAGGAGATGTTGGAACTGCAGAAACTAGGAGAAGCCCTGGGTTTTTCAGCTCCGAGCAGAGTCGTCTCCTGCTCACAAAACGGTGGTATTTTTCTCAGGCTATTTCCCCTGAAGTTCAGAAAAACATGAAAAAACCACAACAGACGCTGAAGACTCAGGCTTCTGACTTGATTAACTTGATTACATGAAACATGTATGCACTTCCAATTTCAGTTAATGCCGTGTTCCGACCTTTGCTCCTCACTTATCAATTCACCACTTAACGACGTGCAAAGCAGCCTGTATTGGTTATTAGTGCAAATTAATTCGACAGAAATTCCACAAGAGGGATAACCATCATTCTCTCCAAATGCTGGTAAACACTCATTCCCCAACACCTCTCTTGCCATTTCAGTTCTTACAATTTCTTCCTCCCTTGAATCACCACCCAGGTGTAGTCCTGACCAGGATGTGGACGTTGCCATACAGAAACTGCACCTAAAGACCGTTTTTGTGGAAATCCTTGAGGGCATGCAATGCACTAGGAAACAGAATAGCGGCAATCTGTTTTTTAAAGACTTATACCTGCAAAAGGAAGTGGAACACTAAAGTTTGAAAACGTTTTCCATTATACCCTACTTTACGCCTGAGTGTGCTCTGGGGAGCAAAGGCAGAAATCCATGAACTCCATTGAATTCATTTCTGACCCCTTTGACCTCATACCTGTTTAGCTCAAACGGAAATCCTGCTAAAGAATGTTTATTGTTTTTGACTTCTGTTGTTATGGGGGGAAAAAAAATCACGTATGACAACCATGATGTACCTTCCAATAGCTCAGTCTGTTGAAAAAAATTACATAGTCTTTCCTTGGTTTTACTGAAGATCCCTGGCATTCGGAAAGCATCCAGCTACCGGAGATTGTCCCTCAAATCACAGCTCATCTTTCTCAGCGACACTGTCAGACTGTCATTCCAACTGGCCTCTTCCTTCTGCGTAATAGCCTCCCAGCATATTTCTATCAGTATTTATGACTTGTGCCATCTGTTTAGTGTGACAAATTGAGCTCCACTGATCATAATTAGCTTGACTTAATGTTGTTTATGCATCGATTGCATGTTACTGCATAAGGATTAAAAACAAAGTTTGGCACGTTCGTTGGGCTCCCTTGGCATGTTGCATGTTTCCTGTTGTCGGCAGAATCTCCCTGACCACGGTGCCCTGCCCCCGCGTGTTCTCTCTCTTTCCTAGGCCCCACATTACTGGGAAAGACAAGAAATGCCCGTTATGTTAGGGAAGGGCTTGCAATGGTGCAACTAATCTGATGATTAGCCTTCTCGGCGATTACTGATTGACACGGTGGGTTATGCAGACCTTAGGTCTATCTTGCAGATTTGTTGCCATTTGTATGGCTCACCGTAAAGTAAGCAGAAGGCTTTAATACTGGCTCAATGGCCTTACCTCCCACATCAGAATAATGCATTTCACACACTAAGACTCTGCACAAAGTCTTTAATAGAAGATGAATTGTCACTATCTGTTTATTCTAATGTAAGCCCAATTACTGCAAGTCTTTTTGCCTTGTGGATTTTGGAATAGGCGTCTCCACCAAAATTGAGAACTCGCAGATCCTGGACTGTGAGCAGCTGTAGTCATCCATGGTTCATAGACTGTAGAGCTGGCCTGGAGAGCTGGATGAAGATGGACTCTTTCAACAAGGCAGTAAATGATCACTACAAACTGTCTAACTACATATTTCAGTGCATTAGTTCATGCTCAAACAGTAGATTTATGCTTTTGCAGAAACTGGACAAGTCAAAATAGTCCTCTTACAAATTTTAGAGAACAGAATGCATTCTCTAGTTTTTTTTTACAAGATAGTTATTAAGCAATCTGGAGAGGACCTGTTTTTTTTGTCACTGAATGGCTGTGCTTGCAATCAATTCTGACTATAAAATTTCCTATCACTGTGGGAGTCATTATGACACTTAGATTTTACCATCTTGTTTCATGAGATTGCAGTACCATCCATACGCGAGGTGATGGGAGTGACTGCCGAGGCCGTCCTGAAATCTAATGCAGTTTCCTTCCCCAGGTTCTCGACCCTTCCGTCAAAGAGGCACAGGCGAGAAAACGTGGGATGACTGGGATGTGAAAACTCCCCAGCCGTAGACGGGGAGGCGAGTGTGAAATTGGAAAAAAGTGTTCTCTTGACTGATGAATGCTGTCACACAAAAGGAAGAGGCAAGTACTACAGCCTCAGACTTTCCCAAGTTAAGAGGATTACGTGGGTCGGGCAAACTTAGAACACACATGTACCTGGAGATGTCTCTGATTTATTTGTGGAATTGAGCTATCATGCGTAAGCATACAATGCTTGCCAGTCGCAGACTTGAAAGTGGAAAGTCTCAGATCCACACAAACCATGTATGAAAAGTACAAGTGTCACGCGTATGTTGCTAGCTTGTAAAATACTGGCGGTAAATTACCTTAAAGTCTGTATACTTACGAACACGTAAAATCTGTTCTCGCTTTGGTAGCGGTTGCAGAAGGGCTGAAGATTGATAAATTGGTTGAAAATTGCCAATGTGCTTGAAGAAAGAGCCCGGAAAGGTAATGTTAGCTTTGGGAGAAGATATAAATACCAAAAAATGGCTTTTGGAGGCGAAGGGCTATTTGCGATGAAGGGCACTGCTCCATTTTTTCTTATAGTCATATACAGGAAAGTGGGCTTTTAAATGAATTGTGCTTTTAGTGCAAATTTCTTTTTTTGTATTTAGTTTTGGTTATCGTATTATTGTGTCGGTTCCAAATAAGAAATGTGCCTCAGTAGTAAATGAAAAGTATGGGAGTTGTAAACGGCAGCACAAAATGTCCTTTTCATACTTTTTGAAAGGCATTTACGTTCAACATCAGAAGTCGGCAAGGGGTGAAGGGCAATGAAGACTAGGTAATGAAGACACTGACAGCTTTTCTTCTATGCTACATCCACTGCGACATGTAGACTAATGTGATGAATGTAGGTGCATGCATTTGTATCAAAAGACTTTCAAATATGAATTATTAGTTTAATTCACTGAGCTGTGATTTGGTGACCGTTTCATGATTGGTGACGTCAGGATTTTGTTACGCAGGTGATCTGGAAAGACTTTCAGTTTATGTATTAGTAAGTGCAGCTAAATTTTTATGTAACAAGTTAGATAAATTTTTATGTTCTATGTTGGATGAGGCTTTTAATCTATAGGAAGTACAGCTGAATTTCTCTGACCCTAGTCAGTGTATAAAATCAGACTTTCTTTGGGGAGTCAGACCACAAAGTGTGTAATGAACCAGGACAGAATCCAAGTGCATGTGTAACGAATTAATTTCCAAAATTGTGGTTCACAAACAGGCAAAGGGTTGAAAACCAGGTAGAAAAAAAATGGAGGCAAATGAATGCAAACTGTAATACGAACCTGTAGCTCAATAACAAGTAGAAAGGTGCATAGTCGAGGCGGAGAATGCAAAGCGAATGATCAAATCCGAATCACAGGACAAACAGCAGGAAATCAGGAAATCAAGCAGGAATCAAACACAGAGACCGTAACATGAGACAACCACTCAATATGGTGCAATACTCATTATATAACATAAATGTAACTGCAAGCAAGGTCTTAGTCATGCTAATTAATCAAGTAGATGACCTGCAGGTGTGTTTTAGTATTCAGGGGAGGTAGAGCAGAATGTCACCAGGTGTGGCTGAATGGATGCTAGGCTCGATGTGGGTTCATACTTCATAGTTCCTCTCGGTGGGGATCCACACTGTGACACATAGACAAAATGAATCCTGTACCCACCTCTGACATGTCCACTTCCATGACAAAGCGAAGGGTCAGGTGTGGTTGTTTGAGCACCGACGTGGAGGTCAATGGCTGCCTGAATTGCTGAAAGGTAGTGAGAGTGGGCTCCTCACATATCATCCATTCATTATGCATGACAGATGTCAGTGGAGTGGCAATAGTGCTAAAGTTGTGGATGAAGCTCTGGTAGAAGTTTGTACCACCATGGACGCACTGCTGCTCTTTCACCATACTGGGTCTGGGCCAGTTGTAAACAGCCAGCTACTTTATGTTGTCCACTGCGAAAGCCCTCTGGTTTTAAGATGTAGCTAGAATGAAGATCATGGTCTTGTAATACTCATACTGCTCTGCCTTGGCTGGCAAATTGTTTTCTCTGCAGGACCTGGCTTGTGTGATCCCAGTGGGTGGCCAGATTCAGAGAGTAAACAAGAAGTGTATTCAATCAAGAATTGACCCACTGTGTCTCAGGTCATCACATTCATGAATGACTGGAATGCAGTGGGGGCATTAGTGATCCCACATGGCATAACCAAATACTTGTAGTACTCTGTGGTGGTTTAGAATGCAGTTTTCCATTCATCGTCTCCGCAAATACAAATATGCTACAGAGGTCTATTATGGTGACGATAGTGGCATTCCAGACCTGTCCTCAAAGCTGCCAGGATCAGGGGAAGCAGATAAATTAAAAGTTCTCTTACTGCAAACCCAGTAATTGATGTGGGTTGAAGTCCACAGAGTGCAATTTTCATTTTCCCCCTTGTTAAAATTTCATTCATATTAAATACGTATATCACATTAAAAAATGAATGGACTGAATCTTCTTGTAATGAAACGCTGGAAAAAGCTGATATTATCCTGTAAGAATAACATATTATACTTATTTTTGCAGTAGAATGAAGTCTCTAAGCTCATGGGTTATTATCACAAGATACAACATTATACTCACCGATCCTCCTATCCCTCAGTGTATGTCCACCTCTAGTTATGGATGGCTTCTGATCTGTTCATGGGGTCATAATCTCTCCTGAGGGCTTTCACAGATCCAGCAGGGAAGTATCTCAGGGACTTCACTGCTTTATAAAGTCTATGGTAGTCTGACTATCATACACTTGCAGGCAGAGATTCAAAAGTTCAAGTTCCAAATGAGGAATGTGCAAAAACAAAATTTATCAAGCCGTCATATTGTGACAGATGAACTGCAGAGGCAAACGCAGCATAAAAAAACGAGTGAGTACATGTGTGCTTAGCAAAACAGCAAAACGACTCCCACTCTCTTCAGGTTTTTTTGTAGCTGTGTAGTTATCCAAATGTGCACCAGGGTAATTCCAATCTTGAACAGAACAATTTGCAAGATTGAAAGCCGACTATCAAATTGTATAATTCTATTCACCAGGAAGAGTTAAGTAGCTCGGTGTTATTGATCATTTGAACTACAAAATATATCCGACAATAATTGATTCAAGTCTTAAAAAATTACATAAAGCATCACATCTATGATCACATTTCAAAACGATGCTTTTTTAATCCTTGGGAATTTCTGGAATGATCTGAAATATAAACATAGACAAAAAACTGGCAAGCCTCTTTTAAAATACAGGTATAATTGTTTTTTTGTTAGATTACAACAGTGGCATTTATAGTGGTGTGAAAAGCATGGGCAGTGATTATTAATTAATTTAAGGATCTGGGGTCAAAGCAGCATGTACTAGGCTGTCTGTTAACTTTCTTGATGCAATAATGTACACAGTGGTAGGTTCATCATGCTGCATTGTTGTCCAGATTATACCAATCAGCTTGATAGAGGTCAAACACAACAGACAGCATGACTGGAGTTCTTGCTGTCAATCACTCATCATTGTTTTCTCTTTTTTTTTATTTTAATGGTATCCTGTCAAAAATTCAGATTTCCCCAGGTGAGTTAGGCTACGTGTTGTAAGAGGAGCAGAACAGAGTTAAAGGGTGCATTGTCATGTTTATGTCATCTGAAACGCAAAACAAATTGTGTTTTGAGGACAAAAGTGTTGTATGAGATGTTTGTGGTGTTAATAGCCTGTACTTTTATGAAAGGATTGTGATGATCACACTGCTAGATCCAAGTGCAGAATAGACTTTTAGTCGCGATCCAAAGGGGCATCGTTCCTTTCCAAAGCCAAGGGAAGATCAAAGTGGTAATCGAGGGCATGGGCATGAAGTCAGAGGCCAGAACAGACAATCAGCGGGGAAAACAGATCCAAAACAGCAGGCAAGAACATGTGAAAACAAGGGGCAATCAATGGTCACACAGAGGTGAGGCACAACAGCAGAGAAAAACTGCTCAGTATGCTAGTGAATGGCAGTACCTCCCACTGAGGTGTGGGAGCTTGGCAGACTTAAAGGAGTCAGATAATAGAACAACTGAGTACAGCTGTTAGTATTCCGCAGATGAGGATTGCTGATAAGCTGGGCTTGGCCACTCAGTTGCTGACGTATCAAGAAAAAGAAATCTTTCCAAAAGTGATGTTCATATTGTGATGGAGGGAAAAGCTGAATGATATTTGTCAGTCTAACTGTGGGGCCAGGAGAGTACAAACAGAAATCAGTCAGCGTTAATTTTTGACATTTCGGGTGTCCATCCATTCTCAGCTCCAGCTGAAAATGTGTAAATCATTACAGAATCGGGTCTTTGTTCAGGCCCGTTCTATGGCTTTTCCTGTGGCAAACCTAATTTATGAGTGTTTCTGGTACCAGAATTGTCTAAATAAGTAACAGAAAATGTTTTCTGTACCTACCACTCTTCCTCATTTTACATCTGAAGGAGGCAGCACATTCTGAGAGTGGCTGATGCTTACCTACCTGTATGCATTAGTGTCACTTGAGTTTAGAGTTTGTGTAGACTCCACACCATTACATCTTCGATCTGACAAAATCTGTCCATCATTTTGAATGGATTGTCAGTGGTTTGGTTTTTCTACAGCCCCGGTGCCTTGTTCCTTGACAAAAAAAAAATACCTCAGTAATTGGCCCCTGCTGAACAGTTATGTTAAATAAATCGGCTGCTGCAAAGGGAATTTAGGCAGGAATGGAAGCTCAAGTTGTCTGCTAATCCTGGCTGTTCTAGACCATTTCAAGTTGGGGTGGTACACTGGGGCCATTTGTTCTTTTGGCGGTGCACATACAAAGAAAACAAAGTTGTATTGCCACCAACCAAATTTCAAATTAATAAAATGACCTAGGGGGGCCAGTGGGGGGGTCCAGGACCTTTGACAAGGTGCAATACCCATTCATTGTCCCTCCTGAGAACCACCCCTGCTGCTAATGGCAAAGATCTTAGAGTCCTTTGATTATTGGAGGATGGAAGGCTTTTTGGTGGCACATTAGTGGTTAGTCACTTCCTGTGTATGCTTTGTACACAAGCCCTAACAAAACTTTAACATGGGAGGGTTAATCATAATCCACGTTCTGTACATATCTCTTGATCTGAACTGAAAACAGGGGTAAAAGTACATATTATTTGTGGATCATTTTCTTTTTTTTTTATATATATAGGAGCCTCAGCCTTTTCTGAAACTTAAAAATTTTCAGGTTCCTGTTTTGATTCCTTCTTGTGTTTATTAGTTTAGTAGTTTAAAAATACCCTGAATGTTAGGAACCACTTTCAGCTTGTTTTGACTTCAGTACATGCTACTTCATGTTGGATGGGAGAAAATGTTTTGCTAAATTTTCTGAGTACGCTGTGGTTTTTTTAATGGCTGAATTGACCTATTACAGTTTTAAGGGGATTGTTGGAGGAGTGCTGGTTGAGGTAGGGTACTCCAAGTGTGTAGAAAGCCATTGCACCCGCCCATACTTTTTTTTTTTGTGAAGAAAGGCCAACTTTTTGTTTCTTTCATCTCCTTAAAGGCACCTTGTACATAGTTTGGGTTCTAAGTTCTGAATACTAAAGCTGTTTGGTTGGTTTCAACCTTGCCGGCCTGGCTTAATGCAAACCTCCAGTCCACATTGCATTAGCTGGCTGCTCTCTTCGCTGACAGTGCCTCATTAGTTCATGAAGAGTTATTTCTCTAAAGGGGGGGGGGGGGGATATTATGGTTACAGCCACTGATCCACTCATTACCTAATTGGTCGCCTGCTTTATTTACAGACCATATCTAGTGTACTGTTCTTGGCATGTTATCCGAGAAGTCATTTTAATTAACCAGCATCTTCGCAGAATAGACGTCCTGTTTTGGAATACACAAGAAGGTATTCTGTGAGCTGCTTTTTTGGTGACTCTTGGCAACGTTCCTCTATCAAGTCATAACCTCTTTTCCAAGGCATTTTCCGCCTTTCTTGGTCATGATTGCAATTACACTTGATGTTATTCAAAAAATAAGTTTGCAGCCAAGTGTACAACAGACGGTGAGGGCTAGCAGTTACGTGGTCATTAAATATGAAATGTACGGAATTGTGAAGGTCATAGGGGACATAGCTTTATATTCTCTTGCCCCTTAAAGAATGTTGCTCTGGGACCCTGAACATACACCACTGTGTGCAATATACTGTGGGGCATATGTTCAAGGGGCCCCTCCGGCTCTAGGCCCCTGGAATCATAACTCCCTTTCACCCCACTAGCTACAGCCCTGTCGGCAAGACTTAAAGTGAACTCTCCTGAGTCCCTCCATTGTGGTACTAGCTTGTATTGTCAACGGACGTCGGCTGGAACCTCTCTGGGAAGCATCAACGTCGGTCACATCGCAGTATCCATCCTGCTGATTTTTAATTAGGTTGCGGAGATCCAGATCCTATCCCAGGAGACACGAGGTATGAGGAAAGGTAAACAGTGGGCATTGGATAACAGAGACACTACAGGCAATCACCAGTCTGCTTAAAACTGCACGTCTTCACGCTGTGAGTGGAAGTGGGCAGAGGAAATCCATAGAAAACCATTACCACCTTATCCAAACATCCATTCGCCTTCCAACCGCTCATCCAGTGCTGCTTCTAAGGCCTAGAGACTTTCCCGGGCAACATGATGCAAAACACAGGGGAAGACCCTGGACTGAATGCTCAATTTAGAGATACCTAACTGCTTGTCTTCGGACTGTGGGAGGAAATCGGACTACCTGGAGGAAACCCACATGATGTGGGGGGAAGCATGCAAACTCCATGCCCACAGAGCTGAGGTGGAATTGAAACCAACTGTGGAGATCTGTGGTGACAGTGCCCCCCCACCCCCATCCAAGCATATTCAGGTATATTTCCTCATAAAGGCGTGTCACAGACACACTGGTGTAGAGGTTTCACACGCCTTCCATTTTTGCTGGTTTATTGGATGTGAATTGAGTATTACACCTTGCAGCTATGTGGGTGGCTAAATGAATAGCACTGTTGCCGAACACCTTGAGGTTTGTTGGTTCAGACCCAATCTGTGCAGTGTGTGTGTTTGCTTGTACTTTCCCTGTCGTGCCTGTTTCCTCCTGTAGTCCAAAACCATGCAGTTAGACTAAATGGATTTTCTAAATTTTCCACAGTGTGTATATGTGCAAAAGACTGGCATCCCATCCAGGGTGCACCCCAGCCTTGTGCCCAGTGGACTGGCATCCCATCCAGGGTGCACCCCAGCCTTGTGCCCAGTGGACTGGCATCCCATCCAGGGTGCACCACAGCCTTGTGCCCAGTGGACTGGCATCCCATCCAGGGTGCACCCCAGCCTTGTGCCCAGTGGACTGGCATCCCATCCAGGGTGTATCCTAGTCTTCTGCCCTGTGCTGCCTGGGTTGGGCTCACAGTGACCCTGACCAGGATAAACAGTAGGAAGATGGTTGGGCTTTGCAGATATCCTAGGATTGGATTGCTCTTCTTTCAGCTCTAATGTTAACTACTGTTCACGGCAGCACAGACGGGCACAAACCGGACATAAACAAAACACTTCATTTGGCGTCAGAGTGGTTCCGTGCTTCTCACTGAAGAAGTCAAGGAGCAGTAACAGCACGGGCAAGGCAAAAGACTTCTACATAAACCTTATTGCTTTCCTCTGGGCAACACTCAAGTGTCACAGGACTCAATTGGGAAAGTGTGAGCAGCGGCACAAAAAAAGGCATCAAGCAACACGAGAGCCTCGGCAAGAGAAACTCTACACTGGTGAGAAATACAATAAATCACTGTTGCTTAAAGTCTTTCTGTCCTTTTCTACCCGATCAATGGATTTAATGAAATCTTCATCAGGAGGCGTCAACATGTGGATCATTTACGTGTACGCCCTTTCACTCAGCAGAGAACTGACTTTCCGAATCACCCAACCCAATGTCGTCCCCCCCCCCGGGGACAATAATGCTTATCAATCAATCAATCAATCAATCAATCAATCAATCAATCAAGGATACCGTCATGGTGTTTTGAGTATTCACAGTGTTTATTTTTGGCTGTACGTTTACAATTTTTACAAGCATTGCCTTTTATTTGTACATTGTACTTCAAATAACTCGTGATTAAAAAAATGTTAAATGAATTATTAAAGTGATTTTATGGAACGTTTTAGTCTGTGCATTAAATTATTCATCTATGAATATCTAAATGTTTATTCCGGTCAGAGTTGTTGGTGGTCTGCATCCTATCCCAGGCAGTTCAGGGCAGAAGGCAGTGGTACACCCCGGATGGGATGCCATTCCATCGCAGGGCAGAAAGCTGGGGTACACCCTGGATGGGATGCCAGTCCATCGCAGGGCACAGGAAGTGATGTTACTCCTGTATTATGTAAAACGCGCAACCCTCCTATGATTCTCTCCCTCTCGTAGACCCAATGTCACTCAGCAAAATCTCATTTCTTTTCCATTCAGCGCTGTTTGTTTTACATTTTCTGTTCAACATCCTTTGTGCAAAAGTTTAATTTATTGATGAGCTATAATATTTATTTACATGCTACCCTGTTCTGTGATTGACAAATCTTACCCAAGGTGTCCTTGAGTTGAGCGTGGTTGGTGGGGCAAGAGAATTTGGGCAATGGTTGCTTTTATGAGTGCAGATTGCAGATGACCCTTCACTGGCATCCGGCAGCACTTGTAATAATGGTGGACCCGCAACAGCATTACCACAGTGAAATTATCTACACCACTAATGGTAGCCTCTGACAGTCGGTGTCGTTTTTGAAAAACCGGCAATCTACAGCCGCCCAGTGTTGCAGATGCTCAACAATAAAAGAGCTCCAAACGTAGAGGATTTAGTCTGTATGGCTCACGCTCACACTCATGCTTCAGACTCAACTGTCTGGTGGGTTTCAGAACGGCCTCTGATAACCCGGGGGAGTGACGTCTTTGAGGACTGCAGAGCACCGAGCCAATTATTCTGGCCTCCTTCCCCATCCGACCAGGTTCTGCCGAAAAAGCCCATTACTTCAGCCCCTGAAAAGCACTGCTCCTCTCTGCCGTGGGAGTGCCGTGCACTCCAAAGTCTGAATACAGGATTGTCTCATTTGTTAAGTCTGGTGGACGTTGCCATGCCCTGTCAGTGGAGAAGCATGCAGCCTATATTCTAATTCAGTTTCTGTGTGTGTGTGTGTGTGTGTGTGTGCGTATTATGGACAATGCTTCTGGAATGTTCCAGCAGATAAACGAAGGAGAGGAAGAAACAGACAGGAATGTCAAACGCATTGTGGTGTAACTACGCTGCAACAAGAACAGGTGGCCTGAATTAACCACCATAATTATGGTGACCCGAGTTTTCCTCCTTAAACAGACAGCAGCCTCATCCACCCTCTTCTCACAGCTTCCTCCATAAGTCACTTCATCATGCATCCCACCTGAGAAGTGTAAACAAGCCACCACAATGCTAGCTTAGCTATTACAGAGATTAGTGAAATCGGGTTCCTCATGCTCCCCTGGAGAATGGGTAAAAATATGGGAAAATATAACTCCTGTCTTTATTTCCCCTGCCTGAACTATACCACTACTGGTCTTTGTCTATATACAGTACAAATTAGTTGATAAAGTGTTTGCACTAATTTGTCCATCTGATTGCCGAGCCGTTGTTTAAGGCACGGCTCCACAGCAATGGGGGTGGCTGCTCTATGATTTGAGTATGAGTATGCTGGACCTGGAACAGCTTGAGTCAGAATGTACTTCAGATCATTTTGAGAGGTTTTTTTTACGCACTTAGTCACGTACTCCGTCTTCAGCTGTAATGGACCATCTCCACACAGGAAACTGAAAGACTGGTTGTTTACATTAAGCTTGTGCACATCTCCCTCTTGGTGGACACGATTCGCATCTAGACGCATGGTCTACTTTTGAAGTAAAGACACATTTAATGCCCTTCCTTTGTCCCCCTTTTGAAGTAAAAACATACTTCATGTTTTTTTTTTTTTCTTTCTAGAACATGCCATCGTATTTCTTTGGCACCGCAAAAACCATCTGAGCCTCAAGGCAACTGAAATTAATCACAAGATCTGAACATTACAGCAACACGCAGCAATTGCGAAACGATGGGTGTATCGATCTGTGACAGCTTTATCGGATTTTAGCCGATTTATGTCTAAATTTGAGACAGGTCGGACACTCGCACCGGATTTCCGATTCGAATTCATATTTCGTTACACCCCTAATAGACGTGTTTTTGTATGTGGCCTGCATCGTTATGTGCCGTATGAATTCTGCAGTGCATTTTTCAAGGAATGATGTCTTTATAATTAGAGTCCACCTGCGCTCAGGGAGAGCACGTTTCCGCCAGTGAACTTGCATGGAAATGGTTGATTAAGACCAGTGTTTGAAGTGAACCTGTAGCTCTCTGTACTTTTGTGTTTGCATTAGTGCCTATGATAAGGTGCTCTTTGTTCTCACTCTTAAAGCCCCCCCCCCCAACTCAGTAGAGTCGATGTTAATAGCGCTGGGCTCCTTTGTGGTTCCTCTTCACGCCCCCTCGTCACCCTTCCTCCTTTCCTTTTTGACAGGCAGCGAATCTTTGAAAGCTCACCGTCGCAGCGGCGGCTCACGAAGGCTCTCGACGTTCAAAGCGAAGCCTTTGAACGCGTCCTGATGAGAATGGAATGTTTTCCTTCATCAGTTTATCTAAATGTTCATTACTGTCTTCTTTTGTCTATAAGGCACGTCATTCAAGAGTATTGAATATCCACTATATTGGCGCTCTCCATCCAAAGAAAAGGAACAGAAAGCAGATCAATTGTTCAAATAAAGAGAAGAGAACCAGTCAACACAGTATATAAATATTCTTCATTACATTTGTCATTATTACGATAATAACTGACAGCTCAAGAAAGGAAATGTAATGCAATCTTAGAATTTTGTTTTGAAAACACGCCAGCCTCATTTTGCTCTGTGTGTCCATGAACTTTCTTTCATGGACATGAGAGCTGTAATTGGACTAATACCAGTGTGAGGCTGTCATCTTCCTGCTGCGTATTTATTTGTCATCGACCCAGTAATTAGATTATTGGAAAAGTAATGTCCACTCCACTGACTCGCTTGTGGAACAAAATATGTCTGGTGGCAGAGCTCACTCTATTGCTGTCCTTAATGGTTGCATCTAATTTCCTGCAAACATCAAACGTGTTGTTTTGTTTGGGGTGACATGGCAAATATCTGTTTCCAGTCACTGAAATTCAATGTTGCATCACTGAGGAAAGGGCATTTATGATGATGCTGAGATTTTTCATTACTCTGAAACCAACCAGCAACAGGATTGTGAGAATGTTCTCATTTGTGTAAATACAGAGGTACGCAGCGCCGATGAAAGGCTATCCTGAAATCTGGTGGTGCATGGAATCTAAATGAATCCCAGCATTGGGGATCTGTGCCCTGAGACGCTCGTTTTCTTAAAATGGAATCGACATGCAGGGTGTGTCGATACAAAATGCAAATGTGAGACGTGCAAAAATTCGTGTGAACTTCCAGGGGATCATGAGTGTCAGACATATGAACAATTTTATGAGAAGACATTTCGAATCTGTGAAAACGATGCTCTTGCTGTGAAGACGCCACAGAGGGATTTTACACTTCTCAGGTTCCATTTGTCTGTCCGTCCTCAAACTACTTGTGTCCGTAAGGGTTGCGCTTCTCTGCTTGCAGTGTGGTTAAATTATTATTAATTATTAAATATAATGAAATTGGATACAGAAGCTCAGAATAAAAACGGTGTTGCGATGTTTACGCTCATCGCGGGTGCCGTACTTACACTTCTAAAGTTTGCCGCTACCTTTAACCGAACTCATTTGGTGTCGTCCTGAGGCATCTGACCTACATCCTGGGGTCGATTGGGTTCAGAGAGCGGCTGTTAATTTAAGCTCAGAAATGTATGATTCGTCACATTTTCTGAAGGGACTTACATGATTCGCCTGTGATGTAAGCTCAGCAGTGTCACCCAACAGCCTTCATCTCTCAGCAAGGCCCATATAGCTGCTTTACCAGCCACCTCCTGTGTGGTCACACCAAGCTGACATTTCTTCTACTTAAATCACTTTATGTTGTGATCCCTTTTATGTCCAGCCTGCATTTAATTGCTGCGGTAATGCCTGTGATTTCCTTCGGGACCCATGTCGTATTTATCAATGCATAGTTCTCATACCCGCTTTCAGTCCACACCCCAACAATCATCGGACAAAGGACTCGTACGCCACGGCTCCAGGACGCCGAGCACAGATTTCACGCTCAGGACACTTCTGTGGCTGTGACAGATCCCAGTGTGACAGCAGTGATCTGAGCACCACAAACCGTTTGTCAGTGAAGTAGCCAGGATCGCTAGAATACGTAAATAACACTGTTCGGCCACAAAGAAGTCCTCCACATTGTTTTTCTTACCGGATTCTGCAGTGTTTCAGATTACAAAATATGCAAACTAGCTGCTACCTTGTTATAGATTATGAAAGGGAAATTGTGGAAAATCTAACATCCACTAGAAAATCTTTGATGATAAGAAGCAGTCTTAAGATAAAACTATAATCAAACTGTAATGAATCATAATTAAGTTAATTTCACCCATGGAATAAAATACAAATTATCTGAAGTGGTTCTGAGTAGATATCACACATTTTACCCTGTCATTGCCTGTTGTCTCTATACAACTCATGCACAGAATCAAAAATATAGATCACATTATTAAGGTGTCATTTTACAAATTGAATTAGATGTCCCACGTGGCGGTCTACAATCAGCCGATTGTCCCGCCCTTTCAAACTTCAGTCTTGCTGATGGTATCATCAGTGATCACCCTCACATTAGTACTGTACGGATGAAACGATTTCCTCCGGGAACAATAAAGTTATTCTGATTGTGATTCTGAATCCAATGACCTGATTGTTTTTACCCGCAGCATAATAATAGCTTGGCTGGTTATACCCCTGCGTCTAAAACCAAGTTGAGAAGTTTCATCTTGAGTTGCAGTCTGACTGGTTTTTTCTTGATTTTACATTCTCCTCAGTGCAGCTCTTTGCTTCATGTCACATTCTGTGATTCTGGATTTTCTCCAATACTCTTTTAGCCGCTGATCAACCCTCCTTTGGATTTCAACTCGTTTTGGATTAATGATTTGGCCTTTGATATTAATCTCCGTGACTGGATCTTAACCTGTGAGTTTGCCAGAGTCAGTGTGTTTGTCTTTTTTGTATCTTCGTAAACATCCAAAGCTTGTCGTACTCACAAATGAGTATGAGGTTGTTCAGAACTGAAAAGAGGCATGTTAGATATATAATTTATAATTTAATGTATCTATAAAATACATGGGAGGCTGTTTCGTGAATGAATGCTCAAAGGTATGTTCTATTAAACTCTGAATCCTGTGCAATATACATTACTGATGTGTTTTTAATTTTTTAATAACTTAATTTCGTTGTACTCGTTACAATGACAATAAAGATATTCTGATTCTGATTTTATGGAAATGATCCTAGTTTCTTGGAAAACAGGCATATATTGTAATAAAGATCTGTGGCCAGATAAAATATTGCAAAGAAGAAGAAGGGAAGAAACAGTTTTTTTTTTTCTCTGCACTTACAGAGACATTATCCCTTCACAATACTGTGAGGAATGTACTGTGAGCTGTGGGAAGATCACCATCATTTTACATGCAATCCCAAGAACAGCATCGTATGTCTGGTGCTGTCCTGTTCCTCATCGAAAACATATTTTCAGCCAGGATTTCCTGCGTTCTTTGGCTACAGAATGCTGGAAAAAAGCACAACTTACTTGCCAATTACTTTTGTAATTAGCATATTTGTTGAAGCCCCACTGGAATCCCGTCAAGTTCTTCCTGTGAGTTTACATAGCAAGTACCATGCGGCACCTAGGCCCCCCTTACTGCCTGCATTCTATTTCTCTGACCGCTTTCACACAACCTTTAAACTTCAAAGTCAGCACCGCAAAATTTCTACTGAATACACTGAAATATTTTATCTTGTGCTTTTAAGTATTAGGAGCACAAGGAATTGCAATCTCGAAGGCCATCTTACTTGTTTGGAAATGTAATGTCTGAAGGCTGCTAGAATTTTATCTAGTGCTGTCTCGAAATAATCTGGGGACTGTGACTTTTCTACGCTGCCGGGAAAGTTCGTACTCTAAATCCCAAGTTTCCTTTAAATAAAGAAATATTCACTTTATTCTCATCTCGGCCAGCCTCTAACTGGTCTCCGTCTGTAGCCTCATGTTCTTAAATGAGGCCCAAAAGCAAAGTACTCGTCAATGTTGACCTTGTTCATTTCGCTCAAGACTGTCTACCCTTGGATTGTTTCCTCATTGGCTTAGCTCTGTTTGAGAAATTTGCTGCAAAAATTAGACGCCAGATACCAACTTGATCAAACGATACATTGAATCCGGGCCAAATTAACAGTGCTATACACCACCTGAAGGAGCTGTATAGTAAATTATTTATGTCTGTATGTGAGACTCATTTGCATAAACCCCTCCCCTCCATTCATCTTCTAGCCACTTATCCTGATCTGTGTGTTAAGGGGCCTCATCGCCTTTGAAAATGTATTCTTTCAGAAACAAGTATAGCTCACATGTAGGATCATTGTCGTTGCGGCTGTCTTGTATGGGGGCAAAAAGGTGTTCTCAAAAGAGCAATATGACCTTTCAGAAAGGTTTTTGAAAGGCACTGGATGTCCCTATAATGCTCACTATTGACTTACTATTCACACAAGATTAAGGCACTATATAACCATTAAGGCAAGGACATTGATTGTTATAACACGTAAGGAACATTATTATTATTAGACCATGGAACATCCATTCATCTCTCTATCCATAATCCAACCACTTATCCTGGTCAAGGTCACGGGGGGAGGAGTCTATTCCAGGCAGCAGAGGGCAAAAGGCAGGGCTACACCATTTGGTAACACGCCAGTCAATCGCAGAGGTAAAGAACATTATTATGAAACTCAGAATGGAACATTATTAACCTCAGTCTAGGAACATGATTGTTATAATGGGAAAGGGAAATTATTGCCATCTCATAAGGAATATTATTATTTGAATCAGAAAGGAACATTATTTCCATTAGGGAAGAAACTTCATTATTATCTTGCTTTTAACTTCAGTGAAAATAATGCCTGGTATAATGCAGGTTATAGAACACTGGAGAAATAAAATGAAGGCAGCGCTGCACTGAGGTCATACCTGCCTGCGGAATCTGGAACGTAGATCAGCCTGAGAGGAAAAGGGAAATATAATTATTCCTGTATTCATAGAAGCTTGTTATGTTCATTCGGTTCCCAAGAATCCTTACGGCAGATACAGTCATGTTAATAATTATTAAAATTTACCTTCAGTACTATACCACAACCTCAGGGCTTTTTTTTCATGTGCGGTAAGTCCTGTTTCCCAGTACAGAAGAACGGACAGAAATTCCGGAAGGACCCCCCCCAAACTGTATTAGTTATGCATAGGCTCAATTAGTCAAGTTACAGCAGCGTCAGAGTTGAAGGTGACAGGTGATGTGAGTAGTCACTTAGCTGTATTCAATACCTGAACACCAAGGCCCAGGTGTACACAAAGGTCTTATGGGTCAGTCTGAAATTGCTGCTCTGATCACAATAATTTCATAATTTATTGTTTACAAGATAAAATATGACTTCAGTCATCCAGCCTCATTGTATCAGTCTCAAGGTCCATCCACGAAATTAACTAAGCATCATGTTTGGTTTCTAATATAAAAAAAACTATAATACCTCATACTCGTGTATATCAATAGAAAAGACTGATAATGTCATCTTTGGCGTGCTGGACTTCGTGGCCAGGGTAGGAGCGGTCAGCTTTCATCTTGCTGGCTCGTTTCTTGGTTCTTGAGATATATCAGTTGAGGGGAAGTTGCAGCCAATAATTTTCTCTGCTGCTCGAATGATGCACTGAAGCCTCCGGATGTCTCGCTTGGTCCCTGAGCTGAACCAGACTATGATGGAGGAGGTAAGTACTGATTCAATGACGGCTGTGTAAAACTGGACCAGCATGGTCTGTGGAAGGTCAAGCTTCCTCAGTTGCTGCAGGAAGAATATCCTCTGCAGTCGCCTTTTCGCTATGGAATCGATGCTGCTCTCTCACTTGAGGTCCTTGGAGATGATGGTTCTTGGTGGACTCCACAGTAGTGATGGCCTTGCTGTTGACAGTGGGGGGGGGGGGATCTGATGTTCTTTGAGAATAAAATCTTATGCTTCTTTTAAATAATTTAAAATGACTTTGCCCATCTGGTAAGGTTGTGGGTATGTGTGTTGTGTCCTGTGATGGGCTGATGTCCCATCCAGAATGTTTTCTACCTTAAGCCATTTGCTTCCTGCAATAAATTCTATGCTCACTGCAGCCCAGTACTGGAAAAGAAGTACAGTCGATACAATTCTGTTCAATTTATTTCTATATAACACCTTTCATAAAATGGTTGCCCCATGCACAGAACAAGAGTGTATGGCAATACATTTATGATTTCAGGGATATGAAATTGTAGATGATGCAAAAAAGACAAAGGCAGGAGGAGAACCAAAAAGTCCGGAGCAAGGAGAAAAAATCCTCTGGGTGGTCCAAGGTCAAGTAGCCGTCCCACCACCCTGAGCATTCTTCAATGCAAGGAGGATGGATGGATGAATGGATGGATTTGTATTCCTATGAAGAACTACCCAAGACAATTAAACATCACGAAGCCAAATTATAAAAGCAGGAGTGGAACATTTAAGAGCTCAATATTTAGAGGTACCAATCAAGATCTCAGACTATCAGAAACTAGAGTTAACACTCTGCTTCTTTGCTCTAGACTCAAGCCTGAGAATAATTTTTTGGAAATTGTTGTGGCACAGTCGCAGAGGGTCTGAGGGGTCCCCAGATAAAGAAATACTACCCCCACATCTGTAGTTCTTAGTTATCTGAACATAAATTAGTTGTCCCTAGCTCAGGTCTATTTTCATTCAGGGGCCCCTGGTTTCCTTCAAGAGTTTCTGTCCTATATTCTTTTTAATGGAATGCTTGGCAAAAATGTGATAAATGCTCATGTGAGATAAAGTGTTGAGGTGCCCTTAACTTTAGCTATGATCCTGCAAAACAAGCAAAAATGGAACAGAGGGTATATGGTAAATAATGCAGATTTGACAGTGTTTCTCTGTCCCCTTGAAAAGCTTGGAACAGGGTAATATTCAAGGAGAATCACCTTAGTCAGACAAAAGTCTGAGACCTTGGATTAATGACCTCTGTGGCTTTTTGCCGTCCTTGTGGTTCTTCTTGTTCTCAAAAAACAAAACAGTAAAACATCACGACTCCCAAAAACTACAAATAAAATTCTTGATCAGGAGTAAACCTAATGGGGGGATGGGATAGCCTCAAGAAAAATAATTTCATGTACTTGGTGCCCTATCATATGAAAAAATGACATTATATTCCCAAAAAAATCTGTCACTGGAAGATAAGACTTGACTGCTGCAAAGTGTGTGTGGGTAACAGTCTGAGTGGTGACTGCAGTGCTTTGCAATTCTGGGGCAAGTCACTGCCATATCTGGATGTTATGCAATGCTCTAGTTCGTCTCCAAAACCTGGTGCCTCAGATGTCAGGGGAGTAAACCTGTCAGTGGGCATTTCTGCTGACCAACAAGGTGTAATGTGTCCAGGTCATGCTGTAAGTAATAGTGTCTCCCAGGAATTTGAGTTGTCCGACTGTCCGTAGAACGTCCTCACGGATGTAAATGGGAGTGTGGCCTTCCAGAAACACTAACCAGCTCCTTAGCCTCACTGACATTTAAGGAGACATGGTTTTCCTACCACCACTCTGTCATTTATCAAACCCGAGTCCTAGGTACACACATAACACACCGCCTTAGAAAGGTAGACTTCATCGTGAAGGGCTGCCATCACCCTGGGGAGCTAAACGTCATCCAACTCCCTTCTGGAAGATGGTAGGAGAGTTTAAGAGCTCAGACCACAAGGTTAAAAGTCAGTTCATAAGTGCAGGCAATTAGGGTTCTCAACAAAAGCCAACTGCACATCAAACCCTGCACCTCTTGCATATGTATATGGTATGTGTTTGTTTGTCTACTTTGCCTTCATCTTCAGTTATAAATTATTAATTGTCAGCTGCTGTTCTTGTTGTTGTGTACTTTGTTGAGCAGTATAACTTTGGTATGGCAGAAAGTATGTAAAAAATTTGATGTACATTTGACAATAATCGAACCTTGAAGTGGACAAAGAGACTTTCTTTGAACAAATCTGAGAATGTTTTTATTGGCGGTAGCTGAATTTTACATACGTTAAAATGACTTAGAATCCCTTTCAGATCTTGAAATTGGTTTCATTAATCGATTAACTAGAAAGATCAGTAAAAGAATTTGATACATCGTCCATGGGTTTAGCACCCAAATTTACGTGAGTGCAATCAAAGGGAACACTGCAAGGCGATTTTAAAAATGATAGACTCTACATGAAAACAATCAAGCATCACAACCATAAATAGACATAAACAAAGGCTAAAGTGCTGCCCTGATTGCAGTGAGTCACCTATTCAGCAGATTAGTTGATTTTGCTGATTGCCAGTCCTCCAGAATGGAATAAGTCATTCTTGCCACCAGTAAAAAGTGCCATTGACATAGTAGAAGACAAGCACTGAAGTCGGTTGCCTCTACCTTGAGGTTTATTAAAGCAAATCCAAGTTTAACCCCCGGTTGCTGCTCTGCTCATTCGCACAAATCCTTTACCTCTTACGATCAAGCTGTCTGGATGATCTCCCAGGAAATCATAGGACGTAAGGCAGCGTGTGCCTTGGTTGGGATACCAAATTTGCCAGTGGGCACAAATATCCAGAATCACTGCATAACTAATTCACCAAAATAAGGTCAACATGCAGTTAAGATTTGGGGTGAGATTCACACTCCCAGCTGCAGGTCAATGACCACCCCCCTCTCCCCCAAAGTTTAATAATTGTCGTATTACCCTATATTAGTCAGAAATACTCTAATAGGTTCACAACTAGGCGTTTAGCTCAACCAATAGCGACAGCTGTCATATTTGCTGATTAAGTCTATACAGCCTGGTCATGTATGTTCTCTTAGCAAGACAGAGAAACACATCACGCTTTACGGCAACACTGATGGGCATCAGATGCCTGCTTTGTGTGTGTCCCCACAATCCTTTCAAATCTTTTCCAAAAGTTATAATAAACAATTAAATTTCAATAAATATCACAGTGCTGGAAATCCATCCATCCGTCCATCCATCCATCCATCTGTCTTCTACCCATTTATCCCAGTCGTGGTTATGGGTGGACCTAGAGCCTATGACAGGCAGTATAGGCCACAAAGCTAAGTACTTCATAGACGGGATGCCAGTCCACTGCACGGCACATGTATACACACAAACTCATACACTATGGACAATATAGAGACACCAGTTGGCTTCACTGCATGTCTCTATACTGCAGGAAGCGAATGGAATACCCAGAGGACATCCATGAGACATGGGGAGAACATGCAAACTCTACACATAGAGCTGGAGCAGGGTTTGAAGCCCATACCATGGAGGTGTGAGGCAAAGCAGAAAATGGTGTTAATATTTGCTAAAAATACGAATCCTCATGTGTGTTTCGTCGCGGACACCAAAGCAGGTCTCTTGAACACTGTCTAGCTTTCATAGTGGGTACCATTGTTTTTCCCAAACCACCATTTAATACATTTAGGTTTATTATTGGCGCCATAGTTAAGTACAATGAATTCTGTTAATAAGATGAAAAGAATTACAATGGAATAGAAAAGAGCGTTATGAATCTTTGTAAACTTCACTCGTGACAGTTCATGGAAGATGCTTCCTGCAGCCATTAGTAATTCCCCAGTTTACTGGTTTCTCTCTCTATAGCTGAGTCGCGATATTCCAGCTTTGAGGGACAGGCTGGCTTTATTCTAAAACAAGGCTGCGATAAAGGCAAAGCCCTTAGAAAGCATAATTGAGGATTTAACAGCTTCTGATGGAGGCAGAGTACATTGTGTCTACTCTGTACAGACTTGGCACGGCAGCCTTTTATTAGTAATCCAGCAGTCGGGCTCTGCTTTTCACCACCAACGACCAAAAAGACTCGCACAGTCCCATATCTGAGAGACAGAACACTCCTGTTGCCCACTGATAAACTGCAGACACCTCTCCTGTATAAAATGATTGCTTCCATGGTTTCCAGCTGTCCCAATAGTGTCTTATTTCCGCTGTGCATGTTCCCTGTATATACTTCCCAGGATTAGGATGTTAAACTGCTTATTCAGTATTTCCTGTGGCTTCAGCAAGAAACGCTCGACTAATCCACTAGAAGCTTTAGTATGAAAAATAATTGACAACGCTAGCGGTATTAGGAAATCTGTGACAGTGAAATAGACGTTCGGTTTTTTTTGGTTTTTTTTTTTGTTACGTTCACGGTTTTTCTCCTTCTGTTGGTTTACGGTTGGTTTCCTTTCAAAATATTCTCACGTAAAACCTTCCCAGTCTCCTAATCGATGTTTTAATTTAAATAGAGTAAGGGGGAAAAGCCTGTGAATTAAAGTTTTTTTTCAGGCACCGTATTGCTGCAAACAAGTAAAAGCTAACATGAGATGGAAATAAAAGTCGTCCTTGTTTCATCATTCTCTTGAAATGCAGAGGATGAGGCTTTCTCTCATCCATTGGGGAGACGCCTGGAGTGAAGGACTTACCGTAGAAGAAGCTATCATCACCTGACCTCAACCCAGTGGCACCAGTGAATCATACGTACTGCAGCAGAGGGCTAAAGGAAACTCAGTTTGTCCTAGGTGCCATCAATCTGTCTACTCAGAAGGCAGGAAATTTTTAGATTTCACTGTCGTTGAAAATGATCACTTGACATTGACATTAGGCTATTGTGCTAATTGCTTCTACCCTGAGCTTTATGAATTGCTGTAGCTGGGTGTTTTATGACAGTGATCCTGGATGATTGCGTCGTTCAAGCACCTAACAGCACAGCCTCTTGTAGGACTTGAGCTAGCAGTCATCTGATTGGCTGGCCCGATTGCTTCTGTAGCTGCTATTGGATTGAAGCATTCCCTCTTTAACCCTCTGTTATGTTGTTGTTGTTTAGTCATGCAGTCATGTCCGACTCTTTGCGACTCCATGGACCACAGCACGCCAGGCCGCCCTGTCCTCCACCGCCTCTCGAAGCCTGCCCA
>JAACJT020000032.1:13380965-13403199 GCA_009936485.2 Gymnarchus niloticus | reverse complement strand
CGGAATAGGAGGGGGTAGGGGGGAGGTAAATGAGTCATCACAGGCCCATCCCCCCCCCCCCCCCCCCCCCCCAACACTACCAATTGCCCACTAGCTTACTCCCCAACAACGATTTCTCTCTTTCTGGGGTCCATTCCAGAGCTTGAGGCATAGAAGATTCCTTTTGCCTCATAAGCAAAGATTGGCATGGATGTTGAAACTGTAAAGAGAACTCAAATGTAATGCATTTGTAATCTTTTCATAAATGCCTTTGGTTATTTTGCTATCAGCAACAGAAGCGTAGGCGTTGATTTAACGTTTTCTTCACATTTTTAAAATGACCCAAGCATAATAAACTGGAATATCTCCTGCGTGTCCCTTTGGTTACTCCACTAAAAGAACATGACTGCTTATTACTTGAAACTGCCGACATCCAAACAGCCCCTTATGCTTTTAGCGAGCTGCAAAAACTCAGGTGCTGAGGTAAGCCAAAAAAAGGTCATTAAGCTTTGATTTTTATATCACTGGTTTATGTAATTGCATTATTATAGTTAATTAAACATGTTTTGCTTTCGTATATAAATATTCTGTTGCCGATGACCTCCACTAGATGGTATCAAATTTGCATTTAGCGTGCTTGTCTGGATACTCAAGGATAGAGGAGGGATTTAAACAAAATAAAATGACCATGAATGCATTTTCATGTATAGCTGTGTATATAAGTGTTAGGTTTTCCTCATATGGTTTTGTCGAGCATAGACTTGCATATTTTTGATGTGTTTTTTCACCACAGCTTCCAAGCTGCTCTGCTCTGTCCAGAGAGCCGAGCTGCATCAGTCGTGGGCTGTTACCGCGTTTCCGGCTGAAAGCGAGGCTCTCTCTTTGTGGAGCCGGTGAGCGCCGGGACTGGGTAGAATTCAGACAGATTCAAACGTCTCACAAGAACCGAGTGGAGTTTCGCTCCTGGAAGCTGTAGAACAAATTAATTAAAGACTAATTAAGCTCAATGGGGGAATACGTGGATCGACTGTTAGGCGACCATCCTGAAAGAACAAACGAACGCTCGCCGTCATGACTAAGACAGGCTAATTGATATGGAGCACATTATCAATAACATGACTTCAGAGGCCTTGAGCAACATTAACAAACGGCACTCGAAATGAAAAGCTAGTGTCTAGATAAAACTTATGGGTATAACAGTATTGTTATGATAGCCAAAATAGGATGTGATGCATTAGCAAGGCTCCAGGCTAATAATATACTTTGAACCTGTGTAAAATGCACTTGAGTATTTATTGGCATTGGGTAGAAGTAGTGTTCGTACAATGGGATAATGTGTTGATGTGTTATTGGATTGGTAGCTAAAGGATCATTTTTTGTAAGGGGGGGTGGGGGCGTCTTGGACATGCCAGGGTGGGGAAAGTCAGATGACCTGATCACCCATGCCTGAATACAAATAATACAAAATGGACCTCTGCTTCATGTCATGTCTCAGAATGCTCAGACCTTGATGAATGATTCCACTTGTTGCCCTTCGTAAGACCTGACACCCATCCTGTTTGCCTGTGTATTTGCACCATGCTGAATCTGAAATGGCTGTGTTTTGTTATACGGCACTGAAATGAGGTCCACATTCCATCCATTCATTCCTGTGTCATATGGTTCTGTTCGGCATTCTGACCAGAGAATGTCTTTCAAAGCAAATGCCTGAAGGTCATAATATGGGAAAATCATGCCTTTTGCCTGCATTAAAAGGTTGAACTTGACAAAGACACAATATTAGAGGCAAGATCAAAGAACATTTCTCAGAGCCACTATTACGAGAGAACTGAGACTGAAGTGAATTCCGGCTCCTCGATTTACGCTGCCTTTCATGGACACCGGTATCCCAGTGCTTCCAGC
The DNA here is from genome assembly GCA_009936485.2 of Gymnarchus niloticus. Classification (NCBI taxonomy): domain Eukaryota; kingdom Metazoa; phylum Chordata; class Actinopteri; order Osteoglossiformes; family Gymnarchidae; genus Gymnarchus; species Gymnarchus niloticus. The sequence goes on along the minus strand of JAACJT020000032.1, from coordinate 13,401,318 downwards.
ATGTCAGGAAGACCATGCTTCATTTGTGCGACTCCCAAAGCAAACTGAAATTGCTGGGATAAAACAAAAAATTCAGTATTCTTTAAAGGGGTCCAGCAGTTGGGCTGCATTGTTGACATGGGGATTTTTGGCAACCGTGTAGCTGAGATCTCAATTAAGCACAGCACTTAAACACGCACAAGAGAATGTATAGAATTGACATGGTTTTAGGAGAGTATTGTCAATGTCATCAGCATTCCTAACCAAATGATTTAGTGGTTAAAGTGAGCTGTATATGAAATACAGGGTGGTGGAACTCAAAATCAAATTATGCAGATAGCTATTCTACTTGCAATCTAGTGGTTCAGTGGGTGCCAAGCTTCTCTTTGGAGTCTTGCATAGTCACTGGTGCAACTCCTCCCAAAGCACACATGATCACGCAAATTAAGGACACTGCGATTAGCTGATTAGTTAAATCAGGTGTACTGCTAGGCGAATAGAACACGTCCTCAAGATGGTATGTTAAAAAAAGGCGTAACCTTAAATGAAAGGCCCCATGAGAAAACAATGACCATCATGTGGAGCATACACCAGAGTATACGTCTTAAAACCTGAAAAAGTGTACATTAACTAATATGATACCACATTCATTTTCAATAAACTACATTACAGATGAGGTGCACACTAAGCGAAGTGTATAATAAATAAACAAAACTCTGCATATATTCCAGATAAAGTCTGTTTATTTTTATTTTCTGGTAGGTAGAAAATATGTGAAATATGCACATAACACAACGTAGATTATATTAAATATATGATATCCATGCCAGCGGACTGGGACGCGGTGTTCTTCACTACCAGTGTTTACATTTTTTGGATCATCAAATCAACATCAGATTTTTGTTATCTCTTTATATGATATGTTTTTCTCATTTTCTCCACACTTAAAAAACAACTTCAGTGGTAAATTTTCTGACTTTGGTAAACGCTGTGCTGTGATATTCCATATTTTGTATTCCGTACAGGATATTAATGTTTGAACAGTGTTTGAACCCAACGGAACATACACACACGGCTTCCAAGAAAAGGTCATTTGGTCAAATTAAATATAAAAGCCTGAAGAAATTTCTCCAGAACAACAAATAAATAGATAAAGAAGGCTAGTAATCAAATTTCTATTTATTTCTACAATTTTCTATTATTTCCTACCAAACAGCAATTTGGTTTTAGTTCCAAACGTGATACTGCATTTGTAAATTACCACAATGACGAAGGAAAACGCTTTGTCCTCTTTGTCTACTGCATTTATTTTAGAAGGTTTCCATCCAACCACATAGAAAAACACATTATATGTAGTATTTTATCTACCGGTTCAGCTTCTGGTTTTATCCATGCCGTTGCAGTGAGATACTTTTAGACCTGCATTCTTGTGGTTGGCCCTGAGGTCAAAGTATGCATGGAATCTAGCAGACATTTGTTTTCACGTTCTCAAAAATAACAAATCAGATGCTTCATGGACAGGGGACATGTGGAAATCATTTTTATTTTAGGTTTTTTCTCTCACCAGAAACTATGTTTGAGAGTTAGCCCTGAATGAACATGGATGGTTGCTGAGAATAGAACAGCCTTTATTTTACTTCTAAACGGTTCAAATGAATCAAAGAAATTATAAGCAGAAATGTTCTTATGTTTTTTTTTTCCCCTCAACTTTTAGGTTTTTATGTTGTGCTGTTTCGACGACAGAAAATAAAGTCATTGATTGATGCTGTCGTTCAACCTTAAAACGATCCTTCCCTAAGGAATCACACATTTTTGTGAACAGGAGGTAAATCTTTTTTTTTTATTATTTAATTTTAAAAGCTATTATTTTAATATTTAACTAGGTCAAAATAATGTAGTCACATGTCTAGTTCTGTTCAACTCTGGTGTTGGAGTCAGGTACATAGAATAGAATTCAGTATTTAATCGTTTTTGAATTCTATATTCTGGTTTCCTTTTTCCGGGTAGTCAGAGTGTGTTAGCTGCTTTGCATGGTAATTCATGGTAATATACTCAGCTGTGTTTCCAATCCTTATCATGGTGGTTAATAACTTTACTACTTTAGTCACGCTTCTGTTTTCTTGCGTCAATATCCTCACTGCAGTCTCTCACGCACGATGCTCAGATTCCCAGGTACAGCGCCGTGCACGAGTCACATGGTGAAAACGCAAACAACTGGCATTGGGTGCGGTGATAAATCACTATCTGTACCACACAGACCGGCAAATGTCGGTTCGTACCGGTAGGCAGTGATGGCTGACCTTTAAGGATGCTTTGTAACCGACGACTTGAAACCTGGAGCGTACGTTCGGCTTGGTAAACAATTGCCTCAGCTGGTCACGTGCAGAAGTTGGTCATGATATTTTCAGCATCCTGAAATTTGGTCAGGACATGTCCATACCATCCCTACCTTAATCTACACCAATGCCCAACACACTGATGACTATGGCTCAGGAACAGGTAACGTAGCATTTCCTCGGATAATGCGCTCTAAAATCAACAACTGAACCCGAGATTAAGGCTAAATCACGTGACTACGTGGGCTTGCTCTTCTCAGCCTATTAATTTCGCTAGCAGTCTCTAGTCCCAGCATCTAATTTATTGCGTATTTCACTTCGAAGATGAATGAAGGCAATTTCAGATGAGAACTGAAATGCATATTTGGGCAGATTAAAATTTCAAATCACACTTTCTGCTTCAAGTTAAAATTGGGTAGTCAGCAAGTTCAGCAATCCTCTAAAAAAGGGTTTTGTTCAGAGCTGCTCACAGACATTGGGTAAACCTGGAGGGGCTAATGGCAGACAGCTGAGACGAGTGACGTTTGTGGCCTTTTAACTAATCAATACAGGAATGGTGGGGGCTGAACATCTGCCTGGTGCTAAGATCACACAGACCACACCACACAGACGGGTCTATATGGAAAATGGCCTCTATAAGGTGCCTCAGACATGCTGACTGTAAAAAAAAACATACATAAATAAACAAAAACAATGAGGATCTTGGGTTGGTGTTACAATAGTGAGCAGGTCCAGCAGAATATTGACGGTTCTCGAGAAGTGAGAAACGTGACGTTTGTGAACATGTAAATTGTATACATGCATGCAGTTAGATTCGGGTAAGCAAAAAACAAACAGAAACAATGAATTAGGAATACGTAACATATTCCTCTGGCCAAACGGTAGTGTGGACTGAAAAGGTATAACACTCCCGACAAGATCCTTTCTACATAAAATTGAACATCCGACATAATGTCTGTATTTTTGTAGCACGGCAGCGATGCCCTGCACTTAACTTCCAAAAGCTGAAAGCGCCGGGCCCCCGGTGACACAAATCGATAAAGTCGGCCTGCTGTCTCGAGTGGCAGGTAGCTGAGCAGCGAGAGAGGAGGCAAGTAACTGGCGTTCGGTGGGCGGAAGGTAGTCGGGTCTAGGTCACCGAAGAGCCAGTTGTGACAGGCTTTGTGGCCTTGGAGGGTGAGAAGTCAGGTGACTGGAAGACAGGCGTGATTCTCCCGTGTTGTTAGACTTTATTCAGCATGGCATATAGATAATGTGCTACCCTGTCCACCCTTTTAACACCCCCTTGGGATTCGTAGCCATCCTGCCCCCGTTTCCACTTAACAGTGTAGCCCACCCACCTTAACATATGTTCTTTAAATATATCTTGATAAACACATTCTCCTGTTATGCCATTTGTGTCAACTCTTTATCTTTTTTTCTGGAATTCTTTTAGGAAAATCCCATGCTGGATTTCAAAGTCAAATGTGTTAAAAGGACAATATCTTAGAACTCGATAATGGAATGAAACATGCAAATAAGGTGAGAAGTTTTTTGTGTATCTCAATAAGAAAGAGGATATTTCTTAATGAGATGATAGTAGGAGAAATTAGGGTAGTAGAAAGAAAAATTACTTGTGATGCTCAAAAACCGAAGAACTGAATAATTTAAGATGCATTGAAAAATCTGTCACCCTTGGCGACAGATTATCATAACCGTCATCACCGTAATCATTAACGATCTTGCAGTCCACACACTGCAGCCAATAATCATCAACACTGAACTTAATTCTTCGATTGACGCAAGAAAGAAAAAAAGAATTGATTTTTATTACAAGAGAAAACCGGGCCTCATGTTGCTTTAACTGGGAACGATCAGTGAAGATCAATAGAAAGCCGCCCTGTGTTTAGGGGGAAGGTTCGGAAGCGTGACATGACATCACTTTTTAAATTACCAGGTAGTTATGCCACCGTGTGACATGTCGCAGTCCTAGATGAATTTAAAATAATTTAATTTGTACGTACATTTCTCTGCAGGGTAGTTCTGCATTAAGGCATAAATAGACTCCACTTTCTGGAAGTAGACCTATGAAGATCCATTTGCGCGGAGTGGTAGAAGAATAGGAACTAATGCAGACCTGCCTCTTTTCCACTTTAAGACTGACAGTAAAATCCCAAGAATCGCTCTTGTCTAGACACTGACATTCGTATCCATCATTAGATTTTACTTGCTGGTGGATGTAAGGGTTTCTCTTCAACTTCCCTCTCTTCCTGTATTAGAAAGTGTACGCCTTAAAGTTTAAAAAAATAACCTGAGTGAGAAAAAGTACAGAAATCTGAGATCTTTACAGATAAATGCAGTCACTTAGGTTTGCAGTAATTTACCTAAAATATAGGCATTGTACAGTAATAAATCTTTTACCCCATCTAATTACCACCCAGGCCATAATACTACATAATATAAGAAAAATAACACATTAATTACCTTGGCTTTGTAAGCATTCCCAGTGAATGATTTAATCTGAAGAAGGTACTTGACCCTCATTTCAACAACATAAGCAGTTACTGAAGAAATGGAAACAGAGAGAGAGAGAGCCACAGTGAACCGCTGAAACAAAACCAATGAGATTTGTGAGCTCTCTGCTCTACCAGAAAATAACTTTTATTCCTGGTTTCAATAACTGATAGGGAAAGGCTGGAAAATCCTCCAGCGGTGTTTCATTAGGCGGCTTCATTTGAAGTAAATTAACATGACAAAGATTTGAGATCTTCCACTCATATCCTTTCCCACTGATATACTCTATCGATGCCATTATACCATTTTACAAAGAGGACTTGCATGGATATATTTAAACTAGTAACCATCGTGGGTCAGGACAGCTTGACATGGGGCTGAGGCAGCAAATGGGAGGTTTATTAGGGAAATTGGTTTTCCTTTTTTCAGGGGGTAATGAGGAGAGAAAGCACAAAAAACATAGGAGCTGTTTTGGTGGAGACAAAGAAAAACACACATGTGCAACGAGGGTGTGAGGATGTGGCTTATTGTGTCGCCATAGGCTCTCAGTCTGGTATCAGAACTGCTGTGTTTCGGTTACTAGGGGAGACTAGAAAGAAATGAGGAGGGCAGGCAAAGTAAGGGAGGATGGCAGGTAAAGTAAGGGAGGAGGACAGGTAAGAGGAACTATCAGCATTTGAGAATGACTCCAGTCTTCATGACATACTGACCACCAGTGTGATGGGGGTGGGGTAGGAAATAATATTTATCTGGGGTGGGGCTTACCTTTTTACACTTTTCGGGAACACGCCAGGCACAGGATCAACACAGCGTGGGAGGAAAGAATGAAAAATAAAAAGTGAGAATAAAGCAAACAAGGGGTATTAACATCGGGCAGGCAGTCTGAGGAGGGGCATTAAGAGACTTCCTGGGTTTATTGGGGCTGAGGAGGAACAAAACACATCAATGAGGGGCAGCTGGGACAAATAAACCCAAATAACTCCAGTTACCCAGCTTCTCCCAGGAGGCTCCTTTATCCTCTGTCCAGTCACATGTTTTCTTAAGCATAACTCCGTATTAAAAGCAGAAGCAGCCAGCTGTCTATGGAATCTCAGACCACTCAGACAGTTGAGTTATCGCAGCGTGGAAGCAGGCAGACAATTCTGAAGCAGTGATTGGGGCTTTTGGGCCAAAGCCAAGCTGTTCCTACAAATTAAAAGTCATGGGCACATAATGGCAATTGGTGAGCACCACAGCTGTGTGCTTTCAATCTAAAAGGCAGAGATAAGCCGCTGCAATTATTTGAGAGAGCAAACCATCTATGTGTTGACTGGTATTCTTAGTAGAGGACTTTCATAAAACAGGACAAGTATATGAGATGCCATACATGTAATGAGCCTCGTTTAAGGAGATCCCCATTTTCAAGTGAATATTTTGCAATTCTACCAAGAGTAGTAAAAGTTTCCTAAAGACGTTTTTGGTCAATCCATTAATGGGGTCAAGGCATAAGAAGATAATAGATGAATTTAGTACTTCTCAGTATTACACAGATCAAAATGTGCCACAACCCAGACATACACCAAGATCCAAATAATGTATTACCTCGTAAATCATCACACTTAAGACCCTATTATAGCTAATCCAAAACAGTTCCTGGTATTGCTTAATTTTTAAGGTCCAAAATTATATGTCTCACAGTGACATAATCTTTATGCGCTGATGAGTGCTGCCAGCTATTTTAGTCCAACCTGTCCATTATACGCCAAATTTTATCTTGTGCCAAGAACAGGAAAAAAAAACCTTTCTTGCACCACACAGGAAATCCTATAGGCAGTTACTCACAAGCAAAGTTTAATTCTCATACAACAATCTTATTGAATTATCCCACATATGTCTGCTGGCAGACACAAAGGATTGGACTTACAAAGGGCCCGATGCATTCAAAAGGTACATTAGCTCAAATTCGGGAAGGTGCGCATCTCGAAAACGCGGCCTTGCATTTTCATAAACGGCCACGTGAGATTCCGTCTGCTCTCCAAATGGCTTCCTCGCCCCTTGCTCTCCAAATCAAGTTATCACTAAATGGGATGTCACTGAACGATCGCTCAGCTGGGCAGGAGAGAGGAAATGGAGCTATATGGAACCAAATTGTGTTAACTTCAAAATGCATGCTAAGCCATCATCCATCTGTAGACCACTTCATGCCAAAAAAAAAATACAAATCCTTGTGAAAACAAATACTAAACTTAAGGACTGAATTTACCACGCAACATACCATATGTAACATGAATACCCGAAAGTTCCACAGATACTTAGAAAGATATATTTAGTTTTCAAAAATCATGACCGGCAAATGAGATAAAAAAATTATGTCAAGGCAAGATAAAAGCAACTATTAATATGCACAGTGCTTCTTAACTATACAAAATCATTTTTCCCCAGTATGATTAGAACAAGCAGGGTTTTATGGATATAGAAGTTTCCTTCTTCCAGTGCTTCAAAAGGTACCTCAAAGCCACCTTAGTATTTCTCTCGGTAGGTATTAGACTCACAGACACTGCGGTTTGCATTGTCACCCAAAGCTTCAACCCCATATTATGGCTGTTTATGGAAATGAACCCTGATCCCCGTTTCGAAGCGTTTATCTAATCCCGACTCACATATACCTAGACAAATGTGTCACCCCTCAGTGAATGAATGGACCCGGACGACAGAGCTGGCCACTCCTGTGTTAAGCACGTTATTGTCGGCTTGGAAAGTTGGGAGAAAAGCAGAGGCGATGGATGAAAAAAAAGGGAAGTTAATTACTCTGGCCGTTGTTGTAAATCTGAAAACGATAAGCAAAGAGAATACCAACTTGTCCACACAGCCATGGTATTTACTTATTTTTCCCCGTCCATTAAAATATGATAACGAGATGACTAGTCATTAATTCTGACATGCTGCCGGCGCAAATCTGGCTTCCACGGCGTTCACAGTCAACCCTCTTTCTAGTCGTAATTAAAAGCCGCGCCGCACAATGGACGGTTAGGCGGAGATACGCGGGCAGGAGGTGCCAGCGGTAAGATACACAGGAAATGAAGGCTGCTTGAAAGCGTGGGGAGATGTTTAGCACCCACTCGTGATCCTTATCTCTGCACACATTCCAGGTAGGAGAGGTGAAATGTCTGCTAAAGCCTTGACGCGCTTCTCCATAAACTCTAGTGTGGACTTTAGTGGTGCAAAAAGTTGCCATATGCTCTTCAGTGCAGCTGATTGCCATTTCACGAAAGCCTGTCTTCAGAGCCTGGGACCTTCTAACGGCTGGATTGACCACATCCCAGTGCAGTCCGGCGTACTCTGCAGTGACAGAGGTCGCTACATTGTGACCGTGTCCGGAAAGAGAGAGTGCTTCTGATGTTTACAAGGGTAATGGGCGATGATGGTGGCCGCTATCATAATTATCCTTCATCTGTTTACCAGACATTCCTATATGAAGAGATCTATATGGATTTCAATTTTGAGCATTTATGCTCCTGCCTGGTACCACTGATGCACATTCAAATATGTACAACACGTCTCCCATGGGTGCAATAGTGACAGCTACCATTCTCGATGCCGCTTACTGACAAAACTAGAAATCCGGGGCCCGTTTCGTGCAGTTAGGATGGGTTTATAAACACCTAATAATTAAAAGGCTCTTTGGAGGACGGCGTGATGCCTGCTTGCTGACATCCAAACCTCCCCTGTTAGACATACTTAAGGAGCTTCTGCTCAAAACTGAGCTGCTTAAGAGAGGAACGCCTGCCCTGTGTATTCCTAGCCCCGGATAACGACAGCAGGTATGATGTCATTCCCATGTTGCTAATTAACTAGCGATGCCATTTAAAACTCAGGCATCATCTTCCCCTTTGTGACCCCATGGATCGTTCCTCCATTAATTACAGCTTGGATCCATTGTGTTGTTTCGTTTTAGATACAGGAACCACAATGCTGAAAAGCAGAAGTAGACACAGGCAATCTGGGGTTTAGGCTGACTAAATCAGATAAAAAACATGATCCGTGCCTTATATTTCAGTTTATTATCTCCGTTCAGTCATAATTATGCTAAGAGGACATTGTATTTGTGGTTTTATGATGATCCTCTTTGCAAATGGTTAAAACTGTGCAGTAATCCCTGGATTACAATGTCTATGTTTTCTTGAGCCTGCAATCTTAAGAGAATTATGGTATTAAGAGATAATGTTCTTTTTTTAAAAAATATGTAGTTTTTTACACATTAGTAGTTTTAGAGATTTTGATTGGGAAATGCAGATTCTCGTCCAATTTAGTAGTCTGCTTTAAACTGCATGTTTTTCTTGGGGAGGAGGGGCAGTTTCCATGGTAATAGGAGAGGCAATTTATTGTTCGCTTGTTATGGGGTCAAGTGGATATTCTCATTTCGCAACACTATTAGCTTTTGCATTCACCTGCTTTCCTGTTACACATGTAGCCTTCCAAAGTGTCCATTTTCTTGCTAATATCCTGTCTTGCCTGATGGGTGTGACCAGGATGCTTTCATCTGACCTGTCCAAATTCTTACGGATCCCAGATCACTTTGATGTGTACTTTGATGTAGACTATAGTATAGATTCAGCAAACAAGCAACAAGGGTCTTCGCCGAAGTCATCACACACTGCCCTATCCAGAAATAGGAATGAGACTTGTAATCTCATAGCAGTGAATAAGTGAAATCTTTATTTGGCATAATACATATTTTTTGGCAAAAATTTGTCACATTTTTTTTTCCCACGTTCCAGACAGAATCAAAGCCATGAAAACTGAAGCTATCAGAGGGAAGAGTAGGAAAATAATTTCCAGACTATCTCTTTAAAAGGTGATAAAGAGGAGCTCTGATAGACCATTAAAGTCAGTCATGAGACTGTGTCAGCTAACGCCTGGCCACTCAGTTACAGACTGGGTGTACAATCCAGCAGAATTCCCGTTTCTCATTATGGCACTAGGATGTCAGTAAGGGGCAAAGGCGGGTTCAGTTCAGATAATTGGTTAATGGATGGGTAAAAGAGGAGAAGGGGTTGAAGAAAAATCAAATAAATTGCGACCCTTTCTAAACTGAATTTGTCTAACACTGAACTAAAGCATCAGTGTTTTCTATTTTTTTACAGCCAAAAATTGTCTATGATTATGTGAATGTACAAATGGAATGAAAAGCCAATATTAATAATACCATTCAGAAAACAACGAGCGATTGGCAGTTGGTGAATTAAAAAAAAAGTGATTTCTTCCTGTTGGGGTTCCCACTCCACTGCAACCCTGTACAGGATAAACACTTCGAAGATGGATGGATGGATGGATGGATGGATGGATGGATGGATGGATGATTTTTCCTCCTCTATATGCACAAATGTAAAAGATTGCATTGAATGTTCTGTAGGAATGTTATGCTGTACCAGCGTCGCTGTTTTACATCACTGGTTTATGAATAAAATCCTGGAAATGACCTCTGCACAACCTTTATTGGCCGACCTATCAACCACCTCTGAGAGCAGAAACCCCATTGCCCACTAATGTTCTTGTCCCCAAGCCTCACTTCCTGAAAAACACCAGATGGATTTTCATAAGACAGAGATGGAGGTTGATAAAGCCACCGAGACTGTGCTGGAAAACAAGCCACATTTCTCTTAGCTTTGCTCCTAGTTGTCTCATAAGGCCTTTCATGAAAAAGGGCGATATTTTACTGTAGACATACGGACAAATAAATAATGCAGCTCCTTAGACTCTGGTGCTGCAGCCAGACCTGATAACATCTTCAGTCCGTATTAAAGCCCTGGTAGATAAATGTTTTGACCTCAGCTGGCCATTTCATCCATTGTTAGACTGTATCACTCCAAATTGTCCAAGACAGATGTCATTTTAGACGAGAGGTAGTTTATTTAGTTACAGTAGCCATGGAAACCAGAACGATGTCCATGTTGAGATTCTTACATTGCTTAAAACAAATTCTTTAAATAAACAATGTTCCTGCCAGGGGCGGTTACACATTGACACATTTCCCCGACCAGGTCCGGCGACCTCCAAATGTTTTATGTATTTTAAGTTCTTCACTGGCTATCACAATGACAAAAAGAGTGGAAGGTTGTTTTTTTTTAAAAAAACGCAATAACCGATACTGATATGATTTTAATGTTATCAGCAAATTCAGCTAATGAAGACTTCTTAAATAAAACAACAACAGTGTAGTTTTTCATTATCAAATCAGAATACGAGAACAAAAGTTCAGTTGGTTTTCCAGACGCAGTAAGGTGTTTAATCACACTCAAGTTATTCTGGGCATAGCGACATGTGGTATTATTTCAGTGTTATCTCTACAGTCTACTTCCCTTGGCTTTGTGTTTTCGCTCATAATCTTTGAAGCAGCTCCTTTGCATGTACCTCCGCGTTTGGCAAAGCCACCCAGGAGTCTTTGGCAATCCTATCAACAAAACTCGGGCCAATAAAGAGGGCGAAACTGGCACCTGAACTGTTCCTGGTACGCGACATGCATCTGGAGCGGCCTGTCAAGTTGTTTTTATGAAAACAGACTCCAAAATCCCTCGATTAGTGTTGTATTAACACACAAGAAGTGTGTTTGATAGCCTGAATCAAAAAAATAAAGCTTAATCTACAGAACTGTTGAAGAAAAAGCAGATTGTACCTCTGCAGACTTTCAAAGCAACCTACCATAATGTAAATAGTGTCACCACCAGCAAAAGTAATTTCCCAACAAATAGTAGTCATAAAATCTGAAGGTTCCTGAAGGGTTCTTTCTGCATCCTGCCTTATTTTGGGCATGTCGTTAATCTTTCAGCTCTGGGCTTCTCCACAATGAGTTACATCTACTCCTGGTCGCCTTGGCGACAGTGGAGTCTATGCAGCAGACATGGGAAATTCTGTCGCAGTCAGTGGTTCACAAACTTTTTCTGTTAGCCCTCCCCCATTTGCAAGTAAGAATATTTTAAAGCTCCCCACCACCGAAACTATCACCCAATGTGTAAATACTTTGCATTAGCACAGAAACATTCACCCCCCCAACACACACACACACTGAAACTGCGTACTCCCCAGTTTGGGAACCATTGATCTAAGTGATATCCGTGCACTGGTGTCTTCTCATGTAGAAAATAACTGCATGGTTTGGACTCTGTGTTAGACAACCATTTAATTTACCTTCACGTTCACCTTGACTTCAATATCACGTACGGTATTATGAAAATCTGAAGCTTCCAGAATGTGAACAGATCACACGGGACACAAGATTTAGAGGATCCAGCTGGGAGTTTTATTTGCCACTCCGGTAGAACGAGCCAAATAACACGCAAATACACATTTTGCTCCCTAACCTAAACAAGAAACCAGTAAGGATGGGACCCCTGCCCCCAGCCCGACGGAGAACGAGCATACTTCATACAACTCTCAACTGATTATGAGGAGTGAGTGGAGGAGCATGTTTTCTGATCACACCCTTTCCCAGAACATTCGTTCCATCCTGCCTTTCTCATATGCACTCTCATACACATATATATGGGGCATACTCACAATATGTGGGGATATGGTGTGTAGAAATAGTGAAAAAAAGACAGAACATACTAAATTGTTAAAATGATTAAATTGTACACCGTGGTTATGGTATAACTATGCCTGCATCCTTATGGGACCTAAAATAGTGTTAAACACTGATTTACTGTAGTTTCCACATATGTGACAATGTTATGTTTATCATTAAGAAATGTCCCTGTTAAAAATCCTTTTCCTGATTGGTCAGTGAGGCATTCCAGTCATACCTATAGCAAGTGTAAACTACAGTTTATCTTCAGCCTAAATTACATCATTGCACACATAAACAGAAACAGAAACATACGGTCAACAAATGTAAAGGTCTTTCGTGGATTCATAAAGTATGTTGACGGCATGTCTTGCCCAAACATCTCATAATTGAAAACATACCACAGGTGGTCATGCACTGCTGATTTATTAAGACGCAATGAAAGCATCTTTCATATGGCGTAATCAGTTCCTTTTCCCTCAAGAAAAAAACAAGTATTAATACTAATTCTACGCAGGTGATGGTCCGGGATGTTGCTTAAGTTCCATGCTATGATGCTAAGGAGTAATACCATGTTTCACACTAGTTTCGAACACTTCTGGAAAATGCCGTTACACTATGTCCTTTGTCTCATTTGAAATGTAGGCTTGACGATGGCCCCCGTGGGGACAGGCAAGGAAAGAGTGAAAGCATGTCTTCATTGTCACAGGAGGTTACAGAAGTAAGCCTGTAGTCTCCTCTTTGATATGAGCTTTAACCCAAAACCATCCTCTTGTTTTTGTCATGTAAATGTCAAGGCAGAATATAATTACTCAACGAATAATAAAAAATACCTACAAACTCCAGATTGTATTGGGATATTGATGTTCATTCACAAAGCATAATTCCTACAGAAAAGGATAATAACAAGCCATTACAATGATAAAATTGAAGTGACTTCCTGTATTGACTCATATCCTACTTGAGAATTTCCTGATGAGCAGCCATCTTTGGAGAGTTGGGAGAAACGTGCAGTGTCATCAGTTTTCTGTCACCTCCAATGATCGCAATCTCCTGCATCTCCATTTTTCCTCATTACTTGTGTCTGAATCACCTTCTGAGGAAGTCTAGGAGAAACAATTCAAAACACAGAGACTTACAGTTTTACTGAACGTAAAATATGATACCCAGTCATTCTCCTAAAACTTAAAAAACAATATGGCTTTGAGTCGTAAAATTTCCCAAGGGATGGGCTTTAGAAGGATATAAGAAAACATCACATTTAGGAAGTAATTTGTTCGGGTAAATCTTCCTGAAACCATACCTCGGCTTCCTTTGGGATGTATCTAAAGATCTACATGTGAGAAGACACATCTAGTTCAGATGCTGTTGTACAGAGAGATATGTAATGAAGCTCCACACTTTAACAGAGCACATTGAAAAAGTTAAATTGCCTAATTCCTTTCAATGTTTCGAGAAAAGGCCCAGGTAAACATTCTAATACAAGAAAAACAAATAAATAAATGATACCAAATGTAAAAAACACACAAACACCCTAATGTAATCTTACTCTATCTGACTAGATGCTTCCTATTTACAAAATAGAGCAGGGCGATGGTTCTTGCTCATTGTTTCAGAAACGCTCCTTTGTAGAGAGCTTCTCGTTACAGTATGAGTATTGACTCACCGCTCTTACATATTTACAATATTTCATTTATGCCAATGGCCATTTATTAGTTTTACATTTGTGTTTAGTCTGGGAAAGATCAGCACCAGTAAAAAAAAAAAAAAGAGAAGTCTGAGTCTGAAATTCCCCAGTGACTGAAGATGCATCGTCATGCTCTAAAATACCAATAACCAAGATATAAAAGGCCAATAAAAGCAAAGAAAAATGCAAGGTTCACAAAAAAATATCCCAGGATTGTCTTTCCTGCAAGCCTATTCAAAAGCCTCTGTAAATCTCTGGATGGGACTGCAAAAACACCTCAGATATGACATATTAGTAATATAATCATGTACCTGGGTGAGGAGATAAGTAATATGGATGCCTGCAGATTGCAAACAACAATAAAATATTATATTACTTATTCCAGCAGTATTTCACGTTAAAGGAATATTCAAATAACTTCTTTTCATCCTGCAGTATTCAGTGGACCCTAAAAAAGGGGCAGCTTTTTAAAAAGTCATTTCAGTGAAAATATGGTTAATTTATTTTTTACTCCATGCTGGTTTCATGAAACAGAAGACAATCTGGACCCAGCTCAGCTTTCTTTTACACTCTGGATCCAGGCCTGGTTGTCAGGCTTAGATAATAGGACTCCAGCTCCGAGTGAGGACAGAACCAAAATGAGATGGGGAAATTGATGCCAATCCTCCACGCCATCAAATAAAGTCAACAAAGGGAGACCCCTTGGGCGGATGGAAAGCATGCTGAGTCACTGACTCAAAGTAGCAGTACATTGAAAGGCGTGATTTATTTTAGAACATGACCCCTTCTTCCTTTCTCCTTCTGAAATCATTTTCTTTGCTCATCCCTAAAGATTTCTCCTTGCCAGACCGTCAGCATCATGTGTGTAGTGGCATTGAAACAAGGGCAAGGAGGGTCAAATGCTTATGGAGGAACTCTGGCAGCATTTATTAAGTAATGTATAAGTAGGAAAAACATTGTGATGGATCAGTTACCGTGGAGAGGAATTCAATTTCTGAGGATGTGACCAAAAATACTACCGTCACATCACAGTGGGTCTGACAGCTCAAAATTAGTATCAATTTATGATCTAGTATGAATTCAATAAGGAAGTTATTGGGTTTCCTCAACACACCAGGCATCAATATCAATATATAAAGGATAACGGTAGGGCTACTATTAACTGAACTGTGTGGCATAATCTGTATTATAATATGAAACCCAGTGACTGGCATCCTAAAACTTCACCAACGGTACTCATGTAGTGAAATGCATTTAGTTTCATTTTGCTTCTCTGAGAAATACTGCAGGTCATGAATAATGAAAATTATACTTTTTTGATCGGCTATTATTATTATCCAGCAAAAGAAGAAAAAGAGATATTCTCTTCATTTTAATTTGATTCTCTTACTTCTCAGCTAAATCGGTGACATTCTGAGACCTGTGATTTTCGGGGGTTTCGATTCCTCAGCCTTTCGGTAGTTGAGCAAAGATGTTTTGGGTTGTGTTTTTTAGAGGAGTTGCTGAATGTCCATCCATCTATCCATCCATCATAAATTATTCCTTTTAATCCCCGTGTCTATCCCAGGCAGCACCTAGCTTGACACACTGAAAAATGTGATTTACCAAAACGCCATCTAAACTGTAGCGGAATATCTGAACATTTTTTTTTCTACTTCATTATCTGTTTTGAATGATAGGAATGTTTTTGCTTAGGTCAATGCACAAATAGGTTATCAGGGAGGCAGAGAATGCTAGACTTTATGTTTGAGTCTTTGTTGTGTTCTTAATTTTCGTTAATCAGGTTAAAGCAATTAGAGGACGTAGAAATAGGTAGAAAGGTCGCAGTTGTAGAGTGTTTCGGAGTCTCGTCAGGGCACGGTGAATATCAGGCACACTATGTGAATCCACCTTGCCTTATCTATCATGTCAGTTATCTTATCTTGTCCAGGGTGGATCCAAGCTTTGTGGTCTGTGCTGTCTGTGACAGGCTCAAGGCACTCCCTGCAACGTAAACCAGGATTATCAGTATGTATGTATGCATGGATGGATGGATGGATGGATGTCAATTACTTTGTGAACAGATATTTTATGCCATATCCATCCACTAATAAATGGTTTCTCATCTCAGAAAAGAGAAGCTATTAACTGGCTTATTGAATTTAGCTTGCCCTGGATTTTCTCTCTTTTGTTCCGATCCAAATTGGTATAGCCTGTCCTCATTTGCTCTGCAGCTGCGTACGTGTAAGGAGATATGCAGCTTGTCGAATTCACAGCCCCACGACTGCTCCTCTCTTCACCCCACAGAAGAGAAGAGAATGCAAGCGGCAATTCACTGTCAACAGGAGTCAGCCGCTTACACGTAAAAAAGCCTCTGTGACCTAGTGTGATGGACCTCTTATTATGGCAGGAATGTAACATTAATTCTGTTTGGGTGACACATAGACTTTTATTTTGAAATATCAGGGCACAGTGAACGTGAGGTCCGTTTAAGTTTGGTCGTTCTGCATAAAGCCATGGTGGTAAGACTTGTGCCATGTGGTTGGTAATCTAAAATAAAATACTGTAATCCTGTTTGCTTGGAGTTAAATCACCCGCATCAGAGGACAGAAAGAAGCTGCTTTCAATGGGATGAAATACCCAAAATAAGGATCACCACTGACCTGGGGGTCTTCCAGTGATATAACACAGAGGTGTTAACTATGGCTGTCTTAATTAAATCTTCCCAGCTGGTTGAAACTGTTTAATCAATCTATGCTGCTAGCCTATTTTTACGCACTTACTACAGAGACCTTTATTTACAGCGATGGATGATTGCTCATTTAAACTTCCTGTCGCTTGAGTGAGCGAGGTCTGTTTCTAAGGCAATGCGTGTAGATGCCAAACATGCTGTCATCACCTGATCCTCGTTTCAAGGATTTTATGGAAAACGTGGGGTGTGTATTAAAGCACCGTAATGCATTAGTCGTTATTAAGGGCCAATTGAGACTGATGAGTGTATGGCGTATCAAAGCATTGAGGATGCTCCAGGTTCATAATCATTTATTTGCTTTTGAGGCTCTGTTATGTAAAAGTGACTGCAAAGCCCACCCTTTTAGATAAATTAATATTTGCCAACCCATTTTAGGTTAAGTACTTTGCTCAAGGGTTCCTGCCATGAAACTAAAACATGTATTTTTGTTCACAGACCAATCTTTCCACCTAATACATATTTGCACCTTCCACTACAACAGATTTGGTAATGATAAGTCATATTTGTGCAGCGTGCAGCAAAGCAAGACGGAGAGCTGTGAGCAAGCCAGAGTTCAATGCATTAGTCAGTGGTGAAATCAGCTCCATTCATAAGCAAACAAATGCAATCACAATGATTTCTGCCAGCTGATGTTCTTTTGGTTCTTGAATTGTTCAGACTCGCCTGTGTTATGTGAATTCATACCAGTTACTCTATGAATGGGTTATAGTTGGCAGAAAATAGTTCTGAAATGTGATGTCTAGCATGTGACAACACTCGCTATACAATCTTTAGTATTTATATATGTCTATATAGACAGTACATGGTAGTGTGGAACATGGTGGCTTAGTGGTTAGCATTACTACTGCACAGCCGCAGGGTTGAAGGTTCAAGTCCTTCCTCTGTTGTGTGGTTTGCATGTTCTGCCTCAGTCTCCTAAGGGTTCTCCATCTTCCTCCTGCTGTCCAATGATGTGCAATTAGGCTAATTGCTGTTTCGAAATTGGCCATAGTGAATGGCTGTGTGCAAGTGTTTTTGTGCTCCTGCCCTGTGATGGTCTGGCATGCCATCCAGTGTGTACCCCAGCCTTCTGCCCTGTGCTGCCTGGGATAGGCTCCAGCTCCCACTGCCACCCTGAGCAAGATAAACGGTTATAGGATGGGTAGCTGTACGGTGGTTCTGTGGTTAGTCATTGAGTCTTCCAAGTACTTCAGGGTCTTCCTGCAATTCAAAGACTTGTGGTTACGTGAACGATGTAAGATTTCCTAAATTATCTAATAAGCGTGATGGTGTGTGTGCGAAAGTGTATGCCCCATGATGGACTGGAATCCCGTCCAGGGCTGGGCTCCAGACCCCCACCCCCCATACTCACATTCCCCCATTCCGATATAAATATTTAGCATTTAATGCACTTTTTCTCAGGTGGGAGTATTTATCCCTTTTAGTAAAGCAGGGGTAATTGGTAGGGAATGTCCAAAACTGCCTCTGTGACATCACTGCAATCCAACCACAAAAAAGAAAAAAACATCAGCGCTATATCACTCATCAATCAATATAATATGTTAGCTATAAATAGAAAAGTTAAATATTTTGCTTCTAAAAATGAACCTTGAATAAAGTCCAGTAGTTAACGTTAATTATACCTTTAAGCAATGCATTTAAAGAATGTGCAAATGATGTTTAATTGTATAATTTTAGAGTGAGCCTTTATAAATTACACAGTGGGACTGTTTGCTTAAATTAAATTTCTCAGGAGAAAAAAAAATCATTTTTCAAAGAAATTTTGTTGGTCTAAAGCCAAACATTTGGATACAATTTGTTCTGTACAATTTCATGTTGCTAATTCAAGCCCTGAACCATATGGTTTTAAAATCAACTGAAAGATTGTTGCATTTTCATAAGTTCTGAAAGTAGATTCATAAGCAAACAAAATATTCCTATATCCTAATCAATTATAATTTTAATATTTGTGACAGAAAACAATCATAAACGCAAATGCACATAATTCACAATCGACATTACTGAAAAGGACATTTATGCACAAGTTAATATAACGGAATGTCAGTTACAGTTTCTACTTTTCGTTACTTTTCCACTCTTCGTTACGCTGAAGTGGTACTCCTGCTGCTTAATGCACTCATTTCCGATTATTTATTTGAAGAAATATGCAGAATATTATAGAAACAGTCTTAATTCTGTATTCCAGAAGTTGAAAATTCAAATGTCGGGACTCGGGACGGTTTCCTGTGACCTTGATGTTTCATTGTGAACATGGGAGTGTGGAGGGGGGTGTCACTTTGTGTTCACTCAGTCCACTGAGGTCATTACAGCCCTTGATAATTACGATAGCGTTGTACTGTACAGTACATAGTGAACTCTCCATATGTCTGTGTGAGAACGCATACGTCTTGCCCATATTTTCATATGAGTTCTACAAACTGAGCACCGTTGACAAAGTGTAAAAGTGAAATTGAGTTTACCGCTTGCTGATTTGGATCTGTGGTCACCATGGTGATTATACAACCTGAGGCAGTGAAGTCATCCACTGCAAAATTCAGTCATTAGTTATTCCATTCTGAGAAAGCTATGTAATACATGAACTCTGGGTACTAAGTTGCCACCTTTTTCGTCCTTTACTGTAGCTCCACTGGTGCAAAAAAGGCTGTTAAAATCTGTCCTGCTGTGCGAAATCAAGCAGGGTGAAGGCCCACGGAGAGGAAAATTATCGGCCAGGTCTGCTGGGCTTGGCATTCTTTGTGAATTATTCTTGCAAATTAATGCTATTTGAAAATTCAATCAGCCTTAAGTAAAGGCACATTTCAAAGCTGACAATAAGTAAAATCAATGTCAAAATATATGCTCACATGCACACGTACACACACACACACAAAATATAGTGGCTGCAAAATGAGTGATTTGCTGCATACATATTATTGAGGTTTTGATGGGTGAAAATAAGAAATGCAGTAATAAGACTTTGGCCAATTACGGCACATTCAGACTGAATTAAGCTCACATTTATATTCTGTTAGCAATGGCTTCGCTTTGAAGAACTATTCAGCTATAATATTCTTCTAGAATGTGGAACATGTCATTGCTCATACTGTGTATTGAATACTTTAAAACCTTAAGTCCAAAATGAGGTCAGCTTATTCTAATAGCCTCATTAACACTCATCACCAAAACAGTAATAGGACGACCAGACCGATAAAACTGAGGCTTCGGAAATCGCAGGAGGCTGAAAGCACTAAGACGACTGTCTAATGAAGCCTCTTCTTAATTGCTGCTCCATAATATTGCAATTGTAAAAGAGCCACAGAAAGTCCTGTTAGCATTCAGTAGAACAACACATTAATTTATTTACTTTTAATAAACTGCTTTGGTCACTGGAGTCGTTGTTTTGTCATATTTCTTGTCTCAAAAATAGAATAATATAAAACCACCCCTAACAGCCAGGGCATTAGACAGTGAGAGAAAGGCGACTGAAGCCTCAAAGAAGCACAAACTAATCTATGCTGTGTTTTAACAAAAACTTGTTTTAAGCTAACAGACGACACTTTGAACACTTGCTGTAACCGTGTGACTTGTTTTAAGCTAACAGACGACAC
>JAACJT020000032.1:13343377-13375305 GCA_009936485.2 Gymnarchus niloticus | reverse complement strand
CTCTGACACAAGGACTGCACTTAATTTCGTTGTACTCGTTACAATGACAATAAAGATATTCTGATTCTGATTCTGATATTCACTATTCAGTTTTGACAGACATGCCTATCCAATGCAAACTCACTTGTCTTTATGCTACGCTGAACTCCAAACTATCTGCCCAAATTTCAGCCTGGCCAAGCCTTTGTCAGAACCCAGGTCAGCTAAACGTGTGGATGTAAGTTTTCAACAATGGAAATTTCAATTTGTTCCGAGTTTACATTTTTTCTCCTCTTTTCCCGCTCAAAGTGGTATAATGTTTCCAGATTCAGTACAAGGCTTATAAGTGATTTAGAGAAGGACTCGCCCATTTTATTCAAAACATGGAGAAAAATCATACTGTTTCACGGATTGACTAGACAAAGACATCTCATTCGTTGCCCAAGTTATTTCTCCATGGTATGCGGTTCATTTTATAACTGCTGTAAAACAGGAAAATCATACATATATTTTCCATTTGCACTGTACAGGCATTGAATTAAAGTTCATCCATACTTGAAAGAGTTGCTTTTCAACGCAGCGCTAGTCTGGCTGGAAAAGAGCAGCCAAATTTCTGTCAATAAACACAGCAGCATTAAAGTTATGAAATCGATATGATTTTTTTTAGCAGTGAAACCTATCAGACATTTACTGTTCAGGCATCAACGTTTTTCACAGACCACAATTCCCCATTTTCCTCATTCATCTTGACAATTATTCAGTAATGTCGCACTTTCTTTTCATTGGCTCCGTGCTGACAACGCAAACCCCATCACACACAAAACACATTCTGCATGTTGTGTTACCCCCAAAATCTACAAATTTCATAATAATTCCTCTAAGTCTCACCAATGTGTGCACACAGACGATGCTCCTACACGCCACTTCATTTGGCTTTCAGCTTTTGGATAAACATTTCATAACTGCTGATAACCGCATATTGAAACTAACAATAAAAAGGCATTATTTTCTTCAATTCTACTTAGGTCATTTTTCTTCATTCAATAATAAAAAAAAAAATTAACAGGTAAGCACAACTGATATCCAGCAGTTTTAGTGGTGTGCTTTTCTAAACAATATGACAGGAGGTTGGAGCGATTTCAATAAAAGAAATAACCAAAACATACAAATAGTCAACCAAGTCAGATGGAATGTGCTAAATGTGGTTCCTTTTAATCAATAATTTGTAAAATTAAGCTATGTTTTGTTACATTTCTGCTTGATCAGTGTTTTTCAGACTGTTTTTCTGAGGTTTTAGTAATGATGGGACAAATGAGACTTCAAAACCCGTGATGGGTGGGAGTATCCTGAACCAACCAATCAATTCTGGCACTAAATGAGGCTTCAAAACCCATGATGGGTGGGAGTATCCTGAACTAACCAATCGATTCTGGCACTAAATGAGGCTTCAAAACGCATGGTGGGTGGGAGTATCCAGAACTAACCAATCATTGCTGGCTAGCATGCACTGGTTTTTAGTCTGTCTTGTGTTACAGCTTTCATATCATTTCCCACCCATTTTTCATAGCCAATGAATGTTACAGTGCAAACCCTAAAAAAATTGTGTAGATCATTTGCAAGTTTTGCTCCACATAAAAACCATCTGGCAAATAATTCTGAGTGTAACATGAATGTCATTTATCTATGCAGGATTCTAGATTCAATTTTATTATTTGGTTTTTTGTTAAATTTAGGAAACCAGACCCTGTTGTTGACTTAAATACAAGTTTGCATACATAGCACTAATAATATTATTATTTGAGTTATTAATGCTAATTATGGATTATCATTCCAATGGAATTCTCTTGGTACTGCAGATCAAAAAGAGCGATATATAACATTAATAGAACTAAAAACAGCCCAACTAGCTTGTCCCTGAATTTTCCACTGCCAAAAAGCACAGCATTTTAAAAGCAGACATCATACACCGAGCTAGAAAGGTGCAGAGCAGTATGTGTATTTTTTTGCATTGGACAAATGGTTGAAAACATTGTCTGGTCCTGACAGCTGCTGGTTTAGAGAAACAACTAAACCTTCCCATATTGTCATGGACGGAAGAAAAGCCTTCATTTTGTCTGCCAGTCAAACTTGTTATACTGCCCCAGTCGTAATTGTTAAGATCTGCTCTGCCTCGCTTGATGGGTCAGTCTATGGGTGTGTCTTTGTGTTCCTAATCCCACCCACATCAGCATCCTTCTCCTTCCTGATTGGCCGGTTCCCAGTTTACTGCATCCTTTAAAAGGGCAGTCAGCACTGAAGCGAGAAACCATTATTTTGAGTTTGCCTCACTTCTCGTGAACGTAAACCTCTGCGATTGACCATAGGTGTGCCTTTCCCCTTAGACTGTACTGTACCTGATGATCATTTCTAGCTCCATTAAATGCGGTTGCTTCATTCTTTTCTGTAAATAGCTTTTATATATTTGTAAAGATTATATACATTGTGAGTAGGCAGGAAGTAAGGAGCATGGCACCATTTATTATTTAATTATTCCCCTTTCAGAGATAGATATGGAGTTGTGTGATTTCTCTTTTTTTTTCACTTTTCATTTGGTTAGGTTAAGAAGCTAATTTCTCCAGTGAGCTGTGTTTTTGTTTGTTTGTTTTGGCCTTGTCAGCTCCTGAAGCTGTTGATCCCCTACTCCATTAAAAATTCAAACAGACAATCAAAGTAATGCTCTCATTGGATTTTTTGTGACTCTTACCCATAAACCGTGATGTTACAAACTTCACGATGTGCAACGTTCAAAGGAGCATTTATTATGGATGAAAATGTGCTCTTTTCTAAACCAGGGTAGCAATTGCTGTTGAAAATAAGCTATTTGCACAGTTCATTTATAAATCGTAATTTATGTTCCCCTATGAGTGTCTACAATACCAGAAGCATGTCTTAACATGAGTGCCCTAAAACATACGGCAGAGCGCGTCTTCTGCTATGCAACAAAGCCCCAAAGTCCAATCTATTCATAGGGTAAAAATGCACCATAGGATGTTAAAAGGAATTAACTCATTCACATAAAGTCCAAATATTTTTATATTCCAACGGCACGTCATTTTTTGTTGATTGGAGCCAGTTTGATTTCTGAGTTTGTCAGATGCAATAAAAACCTGACCGACCAATAAAATGTCAGATTTCATCTACATGATCAATGGCCCACGTGACATCATTAACTCCAATCCAATTCATTTTTATAGTGCCTTTCACAACACAGTTGCCCAAAGCACTTAATGGGAGTGTGTGGTAATTACAATGTACTCTGATGCAAAAGGGTACAGGCCAGAAGACACCGGAAGAGTGGAACCAAATCTCCTCAGCAAGGAGAATTAAACCCTCTGAGGGATCCAAGGTCAACTGATCTCCCAACTCTCTTGGGCATACTAGAATTATACAATCTACAGAAAGATATATGACCATTAGAGATGAATGGGGTCAACTGTGGTCAGTTCCATCATCTATAAACCAGTTCTTCATGCTAATCCTCATTTGATCTTCTTGTCTGTAGACCACATTGACAATCATTTGACATGGCAGCTTCCAAAGCGTACGAGAAAATGATGGTATAGTGAAGTATATTCTACCAGTTAAATGATAAATGAAAACTGTCTGAGAGCTCATCGGAGTAACATGTCCATGGTTTCAGCACAAAATTCATCTTTTGCATTTGAGCAATTTAGTGTTTTATATTGGAAATGTAATTTCAGAAATTTTGAAACGTTTAAGTTCGGCAAAGTACAATAAAAGATTCTTAAAATCCATGATAAATGTCCTAATTGGCATGCAATAAATGTTATCGTTTACAGCAATATTAAAGATGATAAAGATGTGGCAGGTGAATCAGATCATGAAAGTGAAACAGCAAACCGAATTGAAATCGTCACCGTGAAGCTTTAGCTCTCATATAAGCTGGCAAAATTCCAAGTGGTGCTGTTCTTCTTTTTAAGAATGGGATGCACCCGGTATCGCTGTCGGCTCTTCCTTTCCTTTTGGACATAATGGACGTCTCTGCTTTTCTTCATATCCAAACTTCTTCAGATGCTTACAAAAATCTTGCTTGAGGTGGAGGGTTTAATCAGTTTTGCCTAGCTGTCCTCATCGAAAAGATCCGTTATTATTCTGCAGTCGTAATGGGAAGGAATTTCTAATCAGAATACCTTTACAAAAGATTCTGGAAAACCAGGAAGCTCACTGGTCCATATCTTCTTATCCCAGACTTTGATGCCAGCAGCCTTGCAGTCGCCCTCAGTGAGAGATTGCTCTACAAAAGAGAAACATTTGTCCTAAAAGACATGTTTGTTTAGCTCAGAGTGACTAATAGATGTGGGAGGGAGAGGAAAGGAAGCATTATTAAGGTGGACTCTCACTGCGAGCCATCCACATCGGTCCCGAGTGAGCTTTAATACGTGCTGCTTCTTGTATAGCCCAGATCTGAGCACCTGAAGCCAGCTGGCAAATCGAAGATAGAACTACAGTGTCTCAAGACAATGGTATGTGTCATGTTTTTAAAATACCAAGTCACTGGATGGTAGGTCACCAGCTGTAATGGCTGACACTTGCTAAGTGAATATCACAGCAGATAATCCTTTAGGTACATCACGCCCGTAGGTCAGTTATCATCATCATGTTCCATCCTCCTTATTGCGCAAACATTTATATTAAAGAGCTATTTTATACCCTGAAAATGCACCAAAATCTTATGAAGGCGTGACAAAGGGAGCAGAACTTACGTTGACAGTGCTTGATGGATGCATCAGTCCCGGGAACGAACATATTCACAACAGAGGATATGCCTGATATGAAGACATAAATCGATGTGTTTACACATGATTCGGCATTACAGTGAGGTATTTTGGCCAGACTAAAATGACTCAGAGCTATCTGCCAAAAAAAAATAAAAAAATACATTCAGACATATCAACATCTCCATAAACAAATTTGAGAAATTATTTTGCCAGCAGTTAAAGGAGTGCGGTGAACAGAAAAGGGTTCCTTAATTTTTATCAATGCATGCAATCAGATTTGTTCTCCGGCACTGTGCCGTTCCCTGGATTGCCTCAGTAGTAGATTATTTTTCAGTGGTGTGTGAGCTACATCTTGAATATTTCATCACAGACTTAGCACTTTGCATGTTTCCTTGACGAATACAGGATTTTGCCAGGACGTGTGCGTCGATAGATAACACAACAGCCTTCGATGCCATAGCTGAAGCATAAGTGATGATGTAGATCCACGGCAGAAATGGGCCCCTTAGTTTGAAAACTCTGTTATTGTCGTGTTATGATTAATGAATTTGATGGTACAGTGCTTTTGTCACAGTCAGTGTCACTCAAGTTTACCAGGAATAGGTTTCATCAATATTAATGACTGCCAGGATTTTAATTGTTTTTAAACTATTGTAAACTTCTAGCCATCTGTGCCATAAGTTGTTTGAAATGATGAAAATACAGTCTTAACCATTTAATGTGTTTTCATTCATTATATATTCTTTTTTGTTTTTTTATGCATAATCGTTAGACAAAATCTTATTACATGTGCCTTGGTTAAAAATAGATATGAAATAATAATCATATTGCTATATTTTGCTTCTGCTATTGGGTTTGGGGAAGCTTACTAGGGTTTATATCGGATGTGTGATGGTCATATTAAAATTCTAATGTTGGCATTATTTAATAAAGCTTCTCTGAAGTAGAGATGTGAATACAGTGTGTCCCATCAGAGACAGATGGCTGAGATTACACTCCTCTTGTTTTGACTCAGGACCAACAGCATTTTAAAATAGCAATTCTAATTTGAGCACCAAATCGCAGAAAACCGATGAGGTGCTAACACCGAATGGCCGCCGAGATGGTTTCATCGAATCTCCCCGAGTGTCCCCAAAGCGAAAGCTCGTTAAGCAGTAATAAAAGTATCATTTGTAATGAGATGGCATTTCTTTATGGCATGAGGTGAAGCCCATGCTTGCAAACTAGGTCCATTAACAGGGAGGTATCCTCAGAATGCAAGGTCGGTGGTGATTTTACACCACCATCGTCATATTCTAGCCATCTGCAATGACAATTTTACAATCACGACACCGTGACTTTAATATGATACGAAAGCCCATTTGTAATCTGTTATTCTTATTTTGTGATTCATTATTGCGTGCAGTGGCATTTTGCACTTAGACACACGTAATTTGTTTCATAGCTGAACTACAGGTGTGTAGATGACTCCATAATGAAGCCCGGGAGATTCAATTAATTCTATGCAAAGATGTCAAACCCCCCTATTAGATCTTCTGAATGCAAAGACTTGAACCGTCACCGTTAAGCTACATTTCAATATGCTGCGATAGACTTACAGACATTGTCCACAGTAAGAAAATGTCTTTAAAAAGACAGAAAACAATTCCGTGGTTCTCAATTGTTCCCAAAGCTTGCTTTCTAGAATTTAACAAATGAAACCGAGCATCTGCAAAGAAAATAATCATGGTGAAGAACATAAGGCATTTCCAATCTGTTTGTTCTTCCATTTCTTTTTTTTAGAACATTTTGAATAGCCCAATAGAGTGATAACAAGTACTCTGAATTGCGAATCTGTTTATGCAAGATAATACGTAGAACTATGCAGAGTCTCTCAATTGTTTGGGGGGAAAAGTGGCTTATTAACATATTAACTTAGGCCTTCTCTGTGGAGAAGGTCATGCAGTGTGCGGGGAGAAGCTTGTGAAGAAGAGACTGTGAAGTGAGTCCCCTTTAGGCAGGATTCAGAGTAATTTGTGCCTCTGCACGGTGCATAATGATCTGGAATATCTGAGAAAATGAAGAGATGGATGATATCATTAGCCAATTTAAGATACTGGGGCCACACTGAGTTGTGGCGGACTTGTTCTCACACTGCAATGGAGCTGAAATTTCAAGGCACCTGACAGGGGGCACCCAAGGGGTCATAGTTAAAGAAGATGTTGGCACCTGACAGTTCGCATGGTCCATGAAGACTTCCTAAACTATACTGCGACTTCCATGAAGTGCTCACCGATTAATGTTAATGCAACCAATGCGATAGATGGAAGTTAGCCAAGGTAGTCAAAGCCATTTCCATCGCCCCGCCTATGATCGATCTCAGGCGTTAGACAGGTTGGGGGGGGGCAATCAATAACCAGGCTGGAAATGTTACACTTAAATTCTGGAGCACTGGGGTATAAAGAGGTGGAAAACTTAGTTATGTAAGTGCACTTAAGTAACTTTTTTAATTACATTTGGATTTAATGAGCACTCTTAGATTGATATCAAATATTTCAATTTCTCCGATTCCACAAGGTTTTCACTTGGCTTTGGGGCATCAAGGAGTCTGATTAATATAATAGAGATTCGAGCAAAATCATAACCCTAAGAGTTTTATTAAATTTATTAGGGGAAAAAATCTCAATTATGCCTTTAATTAATATATGTAAATTAAATTAACCTTGTGAATTTCTCTATTTTATGTCTATAGAAAACATTCCTAGTCAGAAGTGATGTTTTGGGGGGTGGGTATGTACACAATGTAAATTCAGTCGTAAACCGTGGGCAATTTAGCAGTACGTGGAAACCGGAGTACCTGTATGGTGCCAAGAACACACACACACACAGCAGAGACAGGATCCAAATCCCAACACCAGGGGTATCAGGCAACACTGCTTCCCACTGCACCACTGTGCTGTCCTTCATACATGCATCTCAATATGGTGGCAGTTTGTGTTCTTAATCAGGCCCTGATGAGGCTCTTAAGGCCGATGTAAAGAAGACTCATTGCTTCCTCCCATCTGGACATTTCATTAGTGGCCTGTGGCAACAAATTCAGCTTCAGTGCTTTTTAGGAGGAAATTGAAGCGTCCCATTACCTTTAGATATTAATTTGACTTTTTAATTCGTTGCAGGCGGCATTTCGCATTTGTGCAAGAAGCTGACGGCAGGCCCTCAATTTACAATCCATCACGGATGGTGCAACTTGGACACATAGCTTAGGGATCTAAGAGCTGATCCGTACAGAATGTGTGGCTATTAGTCTCCTGCTCACTAATGCCATTTGCACATTTTCAGGCTGTTTCGTTTCTTAAAATATGTAATCTTACTCATTTAAAGTCAAGAATATTATCAGTCTCAATGTTAGACTTTTTTTAAATTTTATGTACACTTTTTCAGCCTGTTAAGGAAGTTAAATCACAAATGACAACTCCTGTCACGGAGTCCTCAGTCAGAAAGTGTAATTTTAGCTTCCATTCTTTTTTTTTTTTAATCCGTTCTTTTGCTTAAATGGAGAAAATGCCCCAGCTCCCAACAGCTCAATCAGGGCGAATTTAATATGAAATTGATTTTCTTTCAGGTTCATCAAGGGCAGATTAACTTATGGGGCGGCCAGGGGGGTCTGGGTGGAAGGCCCCCATACACACCCACGCAATGAGGAACTGAAAAGAAATGAGTTTGGAGAATTCAGGAAGTGTCTTTGTGGGATTTACTTGGTTTACTTGATTACTATTTCCACAATGATGTAGCAGTTAATGTTATATGACAAAAGACAAGTTTATGACAAAAGGAAGCTGAGTAATAAGGCAGAAAACGTATTTTTAGTATCCATCCGTGTATGCAGTTTTTTAATGATTTTGGGGTTTCCTGACGTATTTTTAGCAATGGTATATCTGACTTCCAAGCTGCTTAAATTGCTACGTAATCGGCCCCCGTGTGGTGTAATTTTACGGTGCTTCACGGGTTTTCAAAATTAATAAAAGCCAAAGAAAAAGAGATGTGACTGTTTCCGCATTTACGGAATCGATCGTCTGTTCGTTGTCACCTTAGGAATGCCGAGCAGTGGCAGTACGTGTCTTGCGATGCACGCAGCAGTCTTCTCAAAATTAAACTGGAATGACGATGCAGGGGGAGAATGTGTTCAAGGCCCCGGCAGAACCCTGTCATCGCTAAGAACGGACCTGTACAGCTGATATAGAGTCTTTTACTGCCACAGGATGGAAAAAAAAACGAAAGTCGCCCACTGCAAAAGTGACTCATCTGCTTTCCTCTCCTTTTTCAGACCTGAGAGGTCTTAAATTGGTGGAGCAGACACAGTTGACTGGGTGAGAAATGAGGAGTGATTGGACAGTTGGCCTTCCGCTACACTTTTAGCCAAGTCCTTGAGGTGAAATCGTCACGTCAAAACACCATATGCATCTCTGAAACAAAAAAGCGTAGTACACCATCAGCCACATTGCACCTGACGTGCCAATCCTTAAGATAAAGTCAGCATTTTTATGAGCGGCGGAGCACAGTGGAATTCCAATTTATTTAGGAGGAAAACGTTGGTTAAAGGCAACATGACAGCCACTGAAAATAGAGGGTTATTGTGCTTATGCTCAGGGGAAGCTGATTTAGAATCTTGGTCAAGGTCAGACGCACACAACACTGACAGAAGATAGTTTGGTGACTAAATGGATTTCAAATATACCAATTTAAAGGTCAGCTGGCATTGCTGGATGCCAAAATTCAAATCATTTTACTATCATTGAAGTCTGTTATGAATTACAGCTATTATAATTACATTTATCAGAATTTGAAAAGCCATACAATAAATAACCTGTCAAACCTGCCTTCTTGTGATATTTTGCATTACCTTAAAAGTCTTACACTCTGTCCAAGTCTTTAGGTTTCCGTCTCCTTTGTCACTGTAACTCTGGAGTCCAGTATTCGTTATTTGATTTATCACCCTGTCTCAGCAGCGCAGACCTGGTTAGTAGTCTCACCCAACCTCCCAAATACTTCATAAATGTACGTATTACAGTTTCTGTTATTTTTTTACACATTATGTATTCCAGCAGCTGCGAAGCTTGTCACATTGTTCTCGAATGCAGAAGAACCTGTGGTAGTCGCCTAGGGGATACAAACTTTCTTTTATGCCAGAAGTCTTGCATCCTCTCTAAAAGGCATTACAGCAATGGTTCCACACTCTCCCCCATTGGAACCCCTACCCTGGTAATCTGGGCAGTGCTGGAAGGTAAACATCGCTTGTAATCTTCAGCTAAGTCTTAGATATAGACTGCACACTCATAACAGCAATGGTATAACCTTATCTGATTCAATAAACTGTTCCTGTAGCAGAAAGCAGAATGGTTTTAGGGGGAATCACATCCTTGTAAGAAGAACTCATTTGAAACCATTTTGAATTTCCAAGAGTGTACATTGGTGCTGTGATATGTTTCAATACGCTAAAATTCACCTGAGCCGTATCATCAGGCATCTCTACAGCCACACAGGAATGCTTGCCTTTGTTTCAGGATTCCACTAATATGCCTCTCGCTTGAGGGCATACTAGAGGTTCCCAAACAAACAGCAACACACTGCCATACATTGTTAACAACAGCAGGAAGGTATGGTTAGGGAGCACATGTTTTGAAGACCTCTGTGACCCTTCGTATCTTTACAGTGGTGCTAACCTGAATGAAGTTGAGGGATGAGAGCATAATTATGATTTTAGCTGTCAACAGCATTCCTGGGTGAGCAGAAAACCTCTTCGCCAATGTTCGAAAGCCGAGGTTGTCTCCTACCATTAGTGCGACTTGATCACCCCAAATGGTTCCGAGGTGAGATGGACCATGGCCAGTTCACCACAGTCCTGCCCTGGAGACCTGTAATGAGGGTGGAAAGGAAAAGGAATGAGCTTAATTGTGTACCACCTGCCAGGCTTACAGACCATCAAACATGGATGTGGACACATTTTTTAAAAAACAATTTACTGGGCATAACAATGACGAAAACAAGCCTGGATTTGCCAGTGCAGCAGCAGGGAAAAACTGAAAAGACTGAGATTGCTTTTGCAAATGGTAAGACACAAAACCATCTTAAATGACTGTCAACATTCTGGATGCGGCTGACACAACAAGTTTTGGAGCCTTGTTCTATATGCATCATGCACCATCGTGCTTATGAACATTTGCAATGCTGTTCTTGTTAAAATTGCATGAACTGCCTGCATTTATGGCACTTGCTAGATTAATAAATTACAAAGCACTTTGGAGAATGCGCTGGATGTTACTTCACTCTGAATCACTGTCTTTGAATATTTTCCTGAAAGCTGATTCTTTGTACGGTGTATCTAAGTGGAGAGCTCAAATCACAAAGGTATTGATTTAATGTCTCTTTGCATCTGTTTGTTTTTCCGTGTATTGCTCAGCTAGCTTAATGGATAGATCAGGAAGCTGGCAGTGGATTCTAGCAATATACAGAAGTGGTTAGGCAAATTTATATTGAATTTATTAGAAGTGGTATATTTAAATGGATTTTGTATATTATAAATGTCCTATGAGAGGAAAATGTTTCCGTCCACGCTATAAAAACATCATCGGTTTCTAAGGTAATCATTCGTGACATATAGCTATAAGCACCTTGGCATCTAATACAGCTTTTCTAAACACTCACGATTCTAGCTGATGGAAATTGACTCGTGAAAAAAGGCGGCTATAACACTGGATGGAAACATAACTGAGAGAGCAGAAGGAAGAAAAAAAAACCTTAAATGAAATCACGCCAAAATAGGTATATATTGTATATGTTAAAAATGTATGCTGACAATGTGCATTTTTACAGCAAATTATCAAAGCCCTGTGGTGGAGTGTGGAGAAAGACGTGAACCTGAATCGTTTTAGTGAAAGTTGAAAGTTTCCAGAAGCACAGAAAAATTGTGAAATCCTGTGAGTCTCTGTGTTTCGGCACCAACTAAATAAGAAATAAATGGGAAAATTTATGAGCTAGTGATATTCTGTAGAAGATGAGGCAAAAGAAAGCAAAAAAAAATCTGAAGGCCATAACTGAAAAGGGGTAGAAAACAAAAAGGACAAAAAAATGCATGGGTAAGTCATAACTGGAAGGAATTGCTTCCATTATTTTTTTTTTTATTTGTCATTTAGAACTTGTGAGAACTTTCCGGAACAGTCTGCCTTCTACTTGAAGACACTTCTTCACTCATGGGTGCCAAAAAGTAGCTGTCTGACAAAGATGCTGTCAATTTCTTTGCAATCAGAGGAGGCTCTCCACTGAGGAATGTGCTTGACTAACTTCTGAGTTTGTCCTTGTCTTCTAAAGTATAATCAGAAGTTGTAACGGCCTGTGGAATTGCTGCACGGAAACCAGCAGCCTGAGTGTATTGAAGGAGTTTGGGTGCTTTTAATGACTAACACAATGAGCAATCCAACTAGCAAAGACATAATCCAAAACTCAAGGTGAAAAGACAGGCGATGTTCAAAAGTAGCATATCAAAAGCCAAATTATGTCCAGAAAACAAGGTCAGAAAAAACAGGCCAACGTTTCAAAATCCAAGAGCAAAGAAACAGGAGTACAACAAGTTAAAGATTTTGTAAGGAGCAGACTCAAAAACTCACAAAGGACTACTCCAGAGATAGTCCTCATATCGTCCTTGGGTAATTATGAAATGCACAACAGATGTGACTGATATTCTGGTGAGGCAATGCATGGTCAGGTTGGGTGTGGTCTACCTGGGTGTGGTCTCGCTGGGCGTTGTCTACCTGGGTGTGGTCTGGGTAGGTGTGGCTGCAGAGACATGCCTAGAGGCGGGAGTTACAATGGGTAGCAGTAGTAATGGGACAAATGCAGCTTCAAAACCTGTTAGCCAATATTGATTCGTAGTTCAACATACTCCATGGGTTTTGAAGCTTCATTTGTCACCATTGATTGGCTAGTTCGGGATATTCCCACCCACACGGTTTTTGAAGCCTCATTCGTCCCATCACTGGGTATCAGTACCCCACCCTACTTTCCTGTGGTTAGACATAATGGAACAAATACAGGAAATAAAACATTCATTTTCCATGTGAGTCTTAGACATGTTAGCCTGCTGCAGGCCTCATCTTTGTGTCTTAAATTCGGTAATTTCAGTCATACTTATTTTTTTTTAACACTTCTTGATTTGTCCACTATGATGACACCAAAATTTCACGGAGACTCTGCCCCCATGCAGCCACCATGTGATGACGTGTCCACGCGCCCCACGATGTCACTGCAATCAGTGTGGTCATGCTTTTAGTCCCATTACTCGCTTAATTGTACATCAAGCGCTGTCACTTGCCCTGCGTTCCGGGGTTCAACATCAGCTCCCTCTGAGGTGACCCTGCACCCAGCAGCCGTTTCCAGGCTAATGTAAACATAGTTTTTAAAATGCACAATCAAACAAAAAGTTGTCGTTTCTGTAAGCTTTAAACTGAAAGCACAGCTTTGATTTTTTTTCTCCCGTTTCGTGTGACTGATGGATTTGTCAATAAGGTTCACCTTGCACCTGTGAAATGAAAGAAATTACAAGAGTCAGGTTACCTGCCAGGATGTTCTATAAATTGGCAAAGGGATACTGTGAAGGTGCCAAATCTGGGTCATTTACAGAGAATTAGATTTCTCAGGCTATATAAAGACCAGCTGCACCCTACTTCAGCGATTCAGCTTGCAAAATTTACTTACTTGATTTTCACAATTGTAACTAGCAGTCGTCTAAGGTATAGAAAGTTTTAATATACTGTAAATCTTTGCAGGCCTAAATATGATTATTATTTACTGGATGTCACTGGATTATTTGTGTGTGTGTGTGTGTGTGTGTGTGTGTGTGTGTGTGTCTAATTTGCCTATTAAATAGCATAGTTGCCCTTAGTACTGCTTATTTATGTGTGAGCATATGAACTTTAATTCAGGGAGTCGCTCCACTCCCTGGGATAGGATCCAGCGGTGAACTCGTACAGGCTAAGCTATTTTGGCACATAGCTGGCTGGTATTTGTCACAGGGACAGTGGAGTGGGTAGCGCTGTAGCCTCACCAGTCCGGGGTCAGGGGTTTGAATCCTGACTCCGCCCCCTGTGTGTAGGCGTGGAGCTTACGTGTTCTCCCGGGGTTGTTAGGCTGCTTGACGTCTCTGAAGCACCCGTCATGTGCGATTGTGATGTACAGGCATCCCATACAAGGTGCGCCCCTGTCTCATACCCTAGGATAGATTCCGGGTCCTGTAATTCTTGGCTGGATGGATGGAACACAGTTATATTTGACAAAAATATAGCAATCCTGCGGCGAAGCAATTATGGTTCAGGCTATTAAAATATTTTAAGAAATATACTGATGACTACGGAAACGGGGAAAGGAGGCTTACACCTGGTCAGCAACCGAAATGTGGAGAAAGAAAAGAAGACTTTGTTTTAATATTGTGTGAAAACTCTTGTGGCAAGAAACATATGGTATGCAGCCTCCCGAGCGTGATGTATCATAACTGGAGAAATGCCATTAATGAAATGTTGACAAATAAATATGCTTCCAAATCTGCCGTAATTAGCACAATTGATGGAGCTGTAGTTTTTTCAGTATCTTACATAATCCTGAATGGTCTGATATTTCTACCTATTAATCCTCCTCTGATACTTGATAGGCTTATGGTGTCATATGAATGTATCCATCCAAGAAGCTTGATTATCATTTTTGACCAATAAAACTTTGATAAATCTTTGTTTAATCTTTGCGTTTTTTTCTTTTTACTGTGTACGGTGGATACTACCAAGCCCCTGCATACAGTAGTCTCTCCCACACACAACTCAACTTGTTTGAGTTGCACTCTAAGTATTAGTTATGGTTTATGATTCCCTCGCATGACTCATTTTCTGTGCATTTGACCTGCTACTCCGGATTATCCTTTAATACTCTGTTTGTGCCTGATTGACCCTTGCCTGACTAACGACTCGGTGAAGTGGATCCACGCCGGCTTTTAGAATTAAACTCCGCCTTTTGAGTTCTTACCTCTCGGAGGCCTTCCCGTGTTACCGATGCCTTGCGAAGTTTCTTGATGGGGTAATTCAAAGAGAGCAGAGTAACTCTCTTTTGTTTATGTCAAATTTACCAGAAACATATTCTACCTCATCATGTATGTATATAAAAAATAATAACTAGATTTGTCAGGTGATAGTCACTGGTGATTAATTAATCAGTTCATTAGAATAGAATAGAATGTCTTTATTGTTATTGAGTATGGTAAATCCAACTCTGTGAGTGATATTTCCAAACATACAGCAGACAGAGAGCATTAAAAAATCAAGCCGTTTTGATGTTGGTAGTTAATTAATTGGCAGTTAATTCTTTCATTTAATTACATTACCCAAGCCTTGTGCCTTATGCTGCCTGGGATAGGGTCCAGTCTCCTCCATGACCCTGACCAGGATAAGCGATTGAAAAATAGATGGACAAATTTAACTACATTACAAAATATATACAATATATTTGATTTACTATTCTGTTATTAAGCAAGGCATGGACTGGTTCATTCGATCATAGTGGCTTTAGACTGAAAATCCTGACAAATGACGTCTGACACCTGTCACTTGGACTGAAAATCCTCACCAATGAGAGCTGACAACTCCCACCTGGACTGAAAATGCCGACCAATGAGATCTGATGACTGCCACCCAGAACAAAAATTCAAATGATCAGTCCACCCGAACACTCCACTGTCACTCTGCTTCACAGTGCCACCTGTCCAGATGATGCTTACTCCTGGTGGCACTAATCACATTTTTCTATGTGTGTCCACTTTGCCCCGAGATTTTCCAAAAGGGGTCAATGTTAGCTCGTTTTCTTCCCAGCAGTATACCCCTGAGTCTTAACTTCCAAAATCTAGGGGTACAGAATAAGTTTCCCACTGCTGTCTTTTCTGTTTCCTGCAACATCTGCCGCATAACCCCCAGTCCTATCTTGCAAGAAGGGCACCATGACATTGGTGCGTGTATGTGAGGGAGGGGGGGTGACTTTGCTGGGGAAAAGGCAGCATATTTGCATATCGATTGCCCAGTAGGTGATTTCGTCTGCTGCTCATGCTGCGAACCAGTAGCTGGGCACCAGCAAACCATGGCGACGGCACAACAAGAGATCGTGCATATCTAGCAGCCCGTCTCCCTTCCACCCGCCGCAGAGCGTCCATTGGATATGTGGGTGAGAGGCATTCCCAAGCTGCTTGATGTCTTGCAGCGCTCAGGCAAAAGAGGAAAAGGCACAGCTCACCTCGCAGTTTCCGTTCCCTCCCTCACATGGCGCCTACCCTTTTCAGAAACGGGTTTACATCACATACGAATTGCAGTGGGCTTCACTCCGACACAGTGGGGTGTGGAGCATGGATTTTGCCCCCCTCTCCTCACGTGAGGAGCTAGCTACACTAAATTACTGCAGCTGACAGACGCATAGGACCCACAAGATATAGTAAAGCACCCAGGCATCCGTGTGGCTGGCTTCAACTCCCGATTCAAGTAGCTGCCAATTCATATAGCTTGTTTAGCTATTAGGAGTACTGTGATGATCACTTGATAGGCAGTACTTTATTTTACAGATTATATATTATACTGTATACTTGTTTGTTGATGACTCGTATATAGATACGTATAAAAAAACAGCTAGCTTATGATTCTATCGTAGGAGATACGGGGAAAAAAGTAAGAAAAGGAGGAAAATTGGTATTACAGGGACAGTAGTGCGCATTTCTGCAGCCTGTGATGTAAAATTATTCTAGAATTGACTAGAACTGGCTAGTTCAGGACAAAATAATAGTAACACTGACCCGTAGTCTGACATCTCTGTTTTTACCTGGCTCGCACTATAGGTTGATTTGTATGTAATTACTGTCAGTTCTGCACTTTGTGATCTAACGGTTACCTAAGTGCTTGTCGACAGCTCCTTCGTTCCTCATGATACTTAAATCCCGACGTCCTTTTGAGCCTGATGATTTTGCTCTGGAAAAGGCTTCAATAATAAATGCACCTGAGGCCACACTGCTGGGCCATTTTGTGCGGGGAGGCGGGACCTTGGAAGAAAGGGGGGTCTGTTACTTCTCCAGGGTCGGTCGCACACTGATGAACAGTATATGGCAGAGCAGAAGTACCTGCCATCACTTACTGTTTAGTCTACCGACTCCCCGTCTACATAAACTGCATCTGTGCTCCTTCTGGGAGCACGTGACCGAGTTCGGTAAACCACAGTCTTTTGCCAAGACCCTGCCTCCAGACAGATTTTTGTCATTTCAGCAAATGCTAGTTGATCAACCTTTTTTCATCCAGGAACAATTCCTCTCTGTGGTCTTTGGCAGGCGGATGTATAAGGCGGAGTAACATCAATCACCAATCCGGTCCTTCGGGGGGCTCAAACATGCACCCCCCCATATAGGAGATATTACTTTGGAGAAAGCAGAAGGGCTTGGTGGGGTAGACTCACAGTCACAGAAGCTTAATGATGCACCTTAATGATCATCAGCAGGATTATTAGTTTGGTTAGCAGGGGTGGTATCTTCCAGCTAATGTTTAGGTTTAATTCTAATAGTATGGTTTCAGATCTTGTCATTTCACAGGGCCAACATTTAGGCGTTGTGTACACGGAGCAACCACTTGAAAGGTATGCACTTTCAAAGCAAATATTCATTTTATTCCTTTCTAAGCAGGCGAACCAAAAGATCTTGCTAGTTATAGCTGAATTTAAAAATGCAGAAAAGTTGGAAGATGCGATTTCATTCCTCCTAACTTTCTTTTTGGCTTATTGGATTTCTTGATTCAGTGAATAAAATACTGTTGAAATACATGAACATTTGTGGTTTGAGTAACCATAGTAACCGATGACATTTCCATCGCTTCCTGTCCATTCATTGGTATAGAGCACAGTCCTTCTAAATACATCAATCTGGTCCTGGAAACCAGGGTTTAAGTGCATCACAATTAAACCTTTGAAAGTCTAAATATACGGTAATCAGCTCTGTGGAGCACACCTCTCACATGCGCTGGAAATCGAGAAACGTAACGTGATCCGAGGAGGCCTGTTTCGTTTTCTAAATCACACATTATCTCTGCTCCATTCAGCCAACGGCCCGCATGAAAAGACACTCGGGGAGATGAGCGTGTGGGTGATCAAAAAAGCCAGCTGCGTGCTCTAATGGCTCAGGTTCGCCGAAATCTTAGGCATTCACAGCATCAAAACGAAAAGTGCACGCTGGATTCATGCGCCAAACAACCGTAAAACAACTACGCTCCTAATGAAGGCACCGTTGATGGTGTTTCGTCGTTATATCTTAACCTCATCACCTAAACACTGGTCTATACAAGCAATAAATCTTGAAAATAAATTGCTGAAGCATAGACCGCTTGCCTAACTCTTCTTACCTCTCCCGTGCACTAAATACGCTCCATATAATATATGGTCTCCGCGTGGACTTTGGAACGTGTCTGGGGGTGTCATTCGCCACATCTGGAAAACATAAATTCTCTGGGGCAGCACGCCTCGCCGAAAATTCGTTTCTAAATATGTGTTAATGTGTTAGTAACATCCATCAGGCACGGCTGGATGAATAGCACTGCCCATGCGCATGGGCGAGTACGAACAATCTGCCATTAACTTCGACGGCAGGGACATTTATCGGGAAGTGAGCCCAACTGTGACATCGGTAGGCAGACACAAAGCTGCAAAGTACATCCTCTGAATCTTTGTCAACCTCTCTCGACACTCCGAGTTTAGTCCTGGAAGTCGCAATCTGTTATTTGTCGTACTTATTGCCCTTGGGTGAAACGCTCAGACTTCAGTATTCTGGGTAATTTAAAGCAACCGTCTGTGCTAAATGTCAGTAATTAAATAGGTGGATCCACTCCTGCAGAAGTTGGTATTTCAGGGGAGATTACATTATACTACAGCTCAGACTGAGATTATACAGGGCCAAAGATGGGTCATCGTGATTTGTTGAGTTGCCTGACTCGATGATCAAAAGAGTATCTGGTAGGCTTAGCGACCTGGACAGAACTGGGATTCTCTCTTCCCTCTGGATCTCACGAGCGAGGCACTAGACTGCTGGAGGTGCCAGCCGGAAGTCGAGGACTCATTCCTCTTGCTCAGTCTCATGAGAGAGATGCTCAGCTACTGAGGCTTCCATCTTATAGATGGAGATGCCAGACCAAGGTCAAGGCACAAAGGCAGTCTCTGGCTAGACTCCCATTTCATACAACACGGCCATTCAGGCATCTTCTGCTTTTATTGGCTAAGTACATCATGGCCTAACATGAAATGACATGCAGCAGGCACCCACCAGTGAAAGTCCTTTAGGTTCACCACTAACTCTCAAATTAATCTCCGTGGGAAAGCTCCCAGAAGCATTATGATTTTTCTTAGAAAAATAAGGCACTCACACACAGTTTTGGGTATTAAAGTAATCCTGTACCTTGAATTGCTTCACACGGGGTCTTGTTAGTGTTAGTGACAATCAAGCAGTATGGACAAACAGTTTGCCTGCATACGTGCACGCCAACACACACTCCCATAACATAAATATAAGAAAGCTAGCCTAAGTTTGCTCTTTTCTGATCAAAAATGATCCACTATAATATACAAGCAAGAGGAAATTCAGGGCACAAGCCGAAATTGTATTTAATGTAGTTAATTTGATCGTGTAAATTATAATTACATGGAAGCGGGTAGACGACTTGTCAGTATACATCTCCAACAGCAAAAACTTAATTTCCGTTGACTGAAAACCGCATGCCCACACCTTCACTCTCCAGTGCATCCAGCCAATGGACACGAATGAGTAATTGCTAACGTTATATTAACCAGCTTATTGCAAAGCTGCAAACCATGCAGCAATTGTCACCGGTTAAAGTGCTTTCTTAATGAATGTTACACGCACAAAATCATTCAGACAGTCTGCCATTCCTGGTGAGTGAACACCGACACACACTCACTTTCACTGCCCCCCCCCTTAAGGTCTCACTATCCAAAAACTCACACTGAGTCCATCCTTATCAGGAAGCGGCACCCTGCAAACTAAACCCCCCGAGAAACAAAACGTCTAAAGATGACCAGTATCACTCTTTTTCGGTCGCATCAAGGAAATTGGAGGGAACTTGTCACATTCCGCTAGCGGATACATGCCCAAAGCAAGATGGTGGTAGACGGTAAGTTTTCTCCTTGAAGGAGGAAGTGTGTGATAATCTGAATGCACGCAGGCAAACTGAAAATGGTAAACACAAAGGGCCAATCAGAACCATACGGGAATTAGAAGTTAAATGAACTTGATTTGCATAGTACAACCCCCTACCTCTCCTTACACCTGAGACTCGATTAAATGGCTTTCAAAGAGTCGAACAAAAGAACTCAATAATGAAATATCACCTAGCCAAATGTTTAATCAATTTAGCACATCGCTACGGAATGATCATCACCACGCCGGACTAAAACCAGCTCGGAACAACCGCCCAACCGTGCCATGTGATTTGACGCCGGAAGATACAGAAGCACTGAAAACTGCAAGCATACTGCCCATTCTTAAGGGTCAATGTCCTCTCTCGTTCTCTGGCTTTGAAGTCTTCCATGCACAGTGTCAGGGTTCACGTCTCCATCCAGGCCCATAGGTCTGGAAGCTAGGCCTGCAAGCGTCAAAGGCTGGAAGTGTTTGATGAACTGTTTCAGGGCACCACTGACTCAGTAAACCATTTCATCGT
Organism: Gymnarchus niloticus; assembly: GCA_009936485.2. Classification (NCBI taxonomy): domain Eukaryota; kingdom Metazoa; phylum Chordata; class Actinopteri; order Osteoglossiformes; family Gymnarchidae; genus Gymnarchus; species Gymnarchus niloticus. The sequence continues at coordinate 13,354,793 of JAACJT020000032.1, read as the reverse complement.
CCATCTGTAAAAAGCTTGCAAGACCAGAAAAACTCAACTGCAATGTCAGACTCTTCATTAGTAAATTTCCTTGTTTTAGTGGTAAAGAAACACAATGACAAAATTTCCTTTTGAATTTTTTTTATACATACACACATATTTACAGTTTTAACAGGGAAGTACTTTTTCATTTAACAAACACTGAGCCATGACTGTTTTTGATCAAATTTTCCTGTGACCAGCTTAGGCCTACACCTTTATAAAATTCTCTTCACTTGCAAGGAGTTTATAAACAGCACATGTGTGCCATGATGGTGCATTTTTACCGAATCGTTAGCAACCTGTTTCGTCCTGTCACAAAATTCTAAGTAATCACATGTGACTCAAAATAGTTTCTCAGAAAGTTATTGCTAACACTTTTTAAAACTATAGTTTTGTCGTTCCAGAAATTCATACAAGAAGCATATTGCTCCAAATAATAATGAAATTCCTCAACATTACAAATAAATGTGTGAAAAGAGCCATGCAGCATTAAAGAGTTTGGATTACTCAGCCCTCAGTCGACCCTTAAGCAGAGAAAAGAAATACATGCAGATTAGGAGAGTTTAGAATTATTCATTTCTTACGTGTGAAATTGGAGGAGAAAATTAATTCCATTAATTTGCTGAACAAAGGCAGTAATACATGCTACATTTGCTTAAAATTATCATTATAAAAGTAACTTTGCATGAGGTAAGACAGTAGGGGAAAAAAATTTGATATAATAGTCATATTAAAGTTTCTCCGTAAAGTTCATATATGATTTTTTTTTAAACTGTGAACATAAAAAAGTTGTATAATAGGGCAGCAGGAGTGGCTTACTGAGCAGTGCTGTACCCTCAACCCTTCACAGATGGGGGGGTTCAAGTCTTAAACCTGACTGCATGTCTGGAGTTTGTCTGTTTTCCCTGAGCAGTTCAAAACCATACAGTCTGGTGAATCGGTGTCCCCAAATTACACACATAGGTGGCCTCTGTCTGATACTGAATAAGTCACTATGGATGATGGACTATTTGTATAATTATGTGTTATTGCAAGCAAACCAAGATTTAGAGCTTCATAGGGGCGGTGATAATCTGTATTGTAATCCCACGAACAGATTACTGGGATTCAGATGCAAACTTTCAGGTCAGATCTGATGTCAGGGCTACCTCTGGTAAACACAGCTTGCAGCTGCATGCTAACAGGTAAAGCCTTGTATCGTTTCTTACTATACACACCTGTAGCATGTCCATTGATTAGACCAATGGAGATGCATGGAGATCTCTGAATGCGACTCGTTGTAAACCTGCTCACTGCTTCAGATTGACTTCTGGTTTCTGAATTCTAGACTGTTTTTTTGACTGTATGTGCTGAACATGATTTGGGCTTGGAGCATTTGTTGTCCCGCAGCCCTGCAATGGATGGATGGATGATTTCCCTGAACTCGTTTCTGATCTTAGCTTCCATTTTGAATGATTCTTGGGTCATGTTTGAATCACTGTGAATCACTAAACCTGACTGCTCTGTATTTTGATCTCCCACTGCTTTCATAACATAAGATGAGCTCTGTTTTAGGTCAGACAGAATGACTCTGACTTCTGACTCAGAGGTTTTACAGAAGCCCCCAAATCATCATGACACAAATATGTATGGAACGTGAATTTTTAATATACAAAAACAAGTAAAAAGACCAAGATTTCTGTCAGCATTTTTTTTTTTTTTTGCCATTTTTAAACCCAGCTAAACATCTGATACAGTCCAGTCTGATGCTATTTCACTATAATACCAAAGACCTTCCCCAGCCCTAAACCATGATACTTTGAATTTAAAATGTTAGATTTACAGGAGATGGAAGTTTACAGCATTCTTCATGCATGGTGAAAAGTCACAAACTGTACGGTTCTCCTTGTTCTCTGTTTTGCTGTGAAGATTGAATTTCCTTGCTTGAATTGTCTTTCACCTTTATGACCAGCATGATGCTATACTTCTTAGGTTGCAAATAAGCACTACAGAGAGTGAACGTGGCAAAGAACAACACATCAACTACTGGTATGTACAGTTTTCATTCCCAGAAAAGTGTTATGCTGCGTTACACATCTCAAAATCAAACATTTGACAACAGTAACACACTGGTTTGGAATGACAGCCCATTCTGCAAAGCATTAAAAATGAACACTAATGTGAAGTCGTCAGCCATGTTTTTTTAGAGGAAATGACCTTCTACCCTTCCCAAGGTCACCTATTCCTTTCTACACAGTATTTCTTTTCAAACCATTTTTCCATCGGTCTATTTAAGCTCTGCTGCTTATCTGAGTTCAGGGTCACTGTGAGCCTTGACAGCCCACCAGGCAAGGGACTCCCTGGATGGGATGCCGGTCCATTCACACACACAACGATTCACCATGCTAAACCTTGAGTAACCTATTCACGTAACTGCGAGTCTTTAGACTGTTGCAGGGAAACGTGGGGGAAGACCTGCAGACTCCAGAGACAGAGCAGTAGGTGTTAAATTTCATATTTCCAACCTGGAGGTGCAAGGCTGTTGAGATGAGCGCTAAATCACCAAGCTGCTCTCAAAGCATTTACATCGCCTTTGTTTTCAGCTGCTTTTGTTGACTAAGGTAAGCCATAATCCCAGAGAGATAGAAAAATCAGTTGGTCCAAACAGCTCCGACATAAAAGCACACAAAATGAATAGACAAAAGGAAGGTTTCTCCCTTAAACTCATAACATGTCAACCCATCCAAGGTTGTGGGGGTGGCCTGGAGCCTATCCCAGTTAGGATAGGGCACGAGGCTGGAATCAACCCTGGACAGAATGCCAGTCCATCACAGAGCACACACACACACACACGCACAGCATTTACAACAGGCAACTTAGGGAATCCAGTTAGCCTGACTGCATGTCTTTGGACTGCGGGGAGGATCCCAGAGTACTCAGAGGAAATCTGCAACCACAACAACCACAAAAGCAGAGTTATAATTCGAACCCTTAACCCTGGAGTGTGTCGGTGTGCAGAACAGTCTGAAGACAATTACCATTACATTTTATCTAAGTTCTGTTTTAAGCACTTAAAACATTTTTTATTCCACTATTATCCAACAATATCCTACTACAGGGGATATTTTATATATTATCGAAAATAACATTGCGATATAATCATTTAGTTTTAGGCCTGCTAGATGATTGGGTAATGAGGAAATAAACCCATGTGCTCTAATGTATATCTGCAGAATCAATAAAGTGATGATGACAATAATGAACGACTCCTGCTTCTTCTTCTGAGCCATGAAAAGAGATTTTAATTAACAGAGCTAATTGCTTTAACGATTTCCAAAATTCTCGTTTCTGTTCTGGAAAGCGGAGGAGTCACTAGCACGTCGATTCAGCCTTCCCTTAAAGCTGGCCACAGTGACAGAGTTTGTTCCCTGGAGGTCATCCGCGTGTCATTGGAGCTAACTGCCCGGTGATGCCCTCTCAATCTACGTACACCAGCTAATCGCTTTTCACACCGGGAGCATTTACACCCCACCGCTCCCACTGCACCGCATCAAGGCAGATCGCCTTAATAGACGTCACTCAGTGCAGACGTATTTCGAGGACTGCGCTAAGGAGATGCGAACAAGTGATTAATGCAGCAGTAATCTGACTAACGCTGCCCGCTGTTGCCTGACGCATTGCGTCCCCCCCATGTCTGCCTCAGGTCTGGAGCCATCCGAACTTGATTCTGTGGCTGTGAAGATCCAGATTCCCCTGGGGTCCACCTCAGGACTCAGGATGGGTGAGTTTCCCCCAGACCTCCGTCCTGCGACTCACTCCCACCAACGGAAACTTTACTCCTGCAGACCACCATGGAGGGGTCGACTCGGGGGGAAAAATATGATTATGATTAGAAAACCAGGTGGGACACACTTGAACTCAAATATAATAACCAGCTGGGCCTGCAAAAATGGGAGCTATCTGCATCTCTGCGAAATTATGGAAAATGGATGGATGGATGGATATTAAATTATAAAGTGCAGTCTTTGAACTTGCACTGATACACATGGTTACACTTCCATATTTAACATTCCAAGTCACCTGAGTAGAATGAATTTGAACTATGAGGAGATGAACACATTCATATGTGAGAACAGGCCCCCTGCACATAGACCCAACCTGAATCAGACTAATAAGAATTAACATTATTAACGTAATATTTAATAAGCAATAGCAATTGTAGCAGTAATCCTTGTAACAACTATCCAGTTTTCTATTTTTTTTTAACTCATTTAACTATCAGATGGTTAAAGCAGAAATATAAATCTAAATTAGAGAACAAGACGGCTGCAAATAACCTTGGATCAGCCTGGTCTAGCATGGAGACTACAGCAGGCTTCCAGAACCCAAGCAATAGCCATAAAGTTACCCTGGGTGGCTTACAGATACTGTTTTTCTAAGGCTCTTGATCTGTTTTTAATCATTTTGATATGGATATGATACTTTGATTTTAGTAATGACATACAAGAACTGAAGCGAAAGCTCGCAGATAGTCAACATTTTGGAATAGATCAAACGGAGGTGGAAAAGGCTTTCCTTTCGATAAAAGTAACCAAGAGCCACGGACCAGATAGTATCTGTGGTCGTTTACTTAAATCTTGTGCAAGAGAATTGAGTCGTGTTTTTTTCTATTACATTTTTAATAAGTCCTTACAGGCACAGCACGTACCTAAGGTATGGAAGAATGCCGTGGTAGTTCCAGTTCCCAAATCGAATCGCCCTAAAAGTCTTGATGATTTTAGACCGGTCGCTCTTACATCAATTATAATGAAAGCATTTGAAAAAGTGATAAGGTGAGGAATCTTAAAGAAAACAGAGCGTGCTCTTGATCCCATGCAGTTTGCCTATAGGCCACACAGGGGGTAGAAGATGCTGCAGTTACTTTGATTGACCTACTTGTTAAACATTTGGAGGTTAATGGGTCCTATGCTAGACTTTTATTTGTTGAGTTTTCTTCTACTTTTAACACAATTCAACCACATATTTTAATTAGAAGGCTGCAAGAACAATTTGACCTGAATAATAACCTTACGGGCTGGATTTTAGATTTTTTGACTAGTAGGACACAAAGAGTGAGGGTGAATGGGGTTTTGTCTGATCAAGTGTACTCCTCAACCGGCACCCCGCAAGGATGCGTGCTTTTGGGACTATTGGTCATCCTCTACACAAACACGTCAGAGTAGATATGAAAACAGGACCATTTGGAAGTATGCAGATGACTCTGTTATAGTCAGTCTGCTCCGGGATAACGAGACGAGCCGTGGCCTGGTCATCAACGACTTTATGAAATGGTGTGACGAGTCCTATCTTCAGTTAAATATATCTAAAACTAAAGACACGATAAACGATTTTAGGAGACACGTGTGCACACATGATGTAATATCTATTAAGAGTCAGACAGCTGAATGGGTGCAATCTTACACATATCTTGGGACGACTGTAGATTCAAAATTGACCTTTGAGGAAAACTGAGAAGCCGTGCGCAGAAAGGGGCCGCAACGATTGTTCTCTCTGAGAAAATTGTCCTCCTTAAATATTGAAAAAACCATGATGACTTTATTCTACCGTGATTTTTCTCTTTTTCTCTAATGTCTACGAAAAGTAGAAACTCGTTGAATCAAATTGTGAGATGGTCTTGTAGGCTGACTGGAAAGCCACGAACCTGAACCTTGCATCACTACACACCAGACAGCTGGAATAAATAATCGGCTCAATTTTAAAGGATGATTCTCACCCATCGCACACCGAAATTCGGCTTCTTTCCTCCGGACGAAGGTATTTGTTCCCAAAGTGTGGAACAAACTGGTACAAAAATTGTTTCGTTCCAGCAGCCATTACTCCGTTGAATAGGTCATAATAATAATTGCACGGAAGGTAAAGGATTTAATGTAGTTTTAATCTAAATGTCTTAAATGTTTTAGTAAGATATAGATTTTTGAGTGCAAATTTGTTTTGTATGCATGTGTTAAGATAAATGCTGACTGTATACTGCAAACCAAGTTTACCTATGGGTACAAATAAACAAACTGAACTGAATTAAGATATTATATTTACTTTGTTTATTATGGTGGTTTTGAAAAAATTCTCATAAGAAGTAAATGTACACAGGCTCATGTTTCTCGGCTGAAGCCAGCTTGTGAAGCCCCATACTGTGTTTAGAGTGAGCAGGCTCCGACTGACGCAAGCCCATCACTGTGGAAGGAGCATCGTTCCCGAAAGCCGTAATGCCCGAATGTCAGCTGGATACTGCAGGTGAGCTGTGGGGAAGCTGTCTCACGTTAAGCAGGGTGAAAGAAGGAGTAGACGCTTTTTCACCAAGGAATTTTTATTTATCTCCACTTGTTCATTGACATTTTAGCTTTAACGTCATGCTGACCGAACAGCCAGTCACTTGGCCCGCACCTGTCGGGAAGCACAGAAAGCGTGGAAACACGTGGGAATTCCAGCACCTGAAAGCCATTTCACACTCTGCGGGCCCCCCCGGCACTGCTAGCGCTACCCGCAGATGTTCTCTGTCCTTGGCGGAGAACACCGACTTTACCGCCATACCTGTGGCGTGAAAGATGACGCTGAGGGGGTGATGTATTATGAGAGCATGCGTTCTCATGCTTGGGAGATGCAAAGGAATCCTACAACCACACTTCTCCCTCCCACAACACTTCACAGAGTATAATTATAAACATCATAATCATTACTACAGGGACCCCAACGTTAAACAGAAGAACAGGTAAAACACTAATAAAAAAATGCTATATTACAACCTGATAGATGACAGTGGGGGGTGACTGGAATATTTTGCATACCCCGCATGTGCTTGGTACCAAGTGACAGATGATCTTTTGTTCCAGACTCTCGACGCGATTTCATGTTGCTTCGACCGCCACATCGCAAAGGACCCACATTGAACAGTTTCTCGACTGTAATTGTCAATCTCACAAATAGTTCTGGAAATTAAAGCACTCCTGTACTCTGGTGCCTGAGCCATCTTCATTTGGCACAAAGTTAAGAAGGCACAAAGTAGGGGGGAATGAATTATATTTGCATGAAAATTAATTTGTGAGTAATATGCTTTTCTGCAGAAGCCCAAAGGGATTAGAGGAAATTATGCCATTAGCTTTTGGTGGTGGTGGGGGGGATCTGACCTGATAGGATGAAATGAACAGCCTCTCCAATCCAGCATTCGAGCTGCTCTTCTCTGAGCCAAACCTTTCATTTGTCTCTGGTCCTTGGGTAGAAAGACGAATATATGGGGACATCAGAGACAGAGACTGGCAGAGCCGGAACTGTCTTTGTCTTTCCATCGGGTACTGTTACTCTGTTTTGTTTTGTTTTTTTCTGTGGCTTTTACTGTTGTGACATTCTAAGTGTCAGTTTTTCTGAAGTGGTGGTCAAGAAAATAAACCGAAATCGCACACACACTGATAGAAGAGCTGATAGATGGAAATATCACATGCAAGCAGGGTTGCTGGCATCTAAAAGTGGAACAGGGATAACTTGGAATCGAAACAAAGAGCCAAAAAAATCATATTTTAGGGAATAAGGGATAGATAGATCAAATCCACATGAACACCCCCTCAGCTGAATCCCCCTTTCTCATTGCCACAACCCCCCATAAATATATCAAAGGCTGTTTTTGAGATGAGGTCAATCATGCATATTATAACACATATGTACACTTCTCAGGCAAACTGTACAAGCATTCTCAAATTCTGAATTTCAGAATGAAAAATTGCAGCATAATCCTAGAAGCGGGCTACAGCCAATCTCAGGGGCGTAATGACTGGAACAGCCATGACATTTAGCCTTAATTTGAACACATTTGCGATGACAGCTACTGATAAACTGTTACTACAATGCTTCAGACACTGAAATCTAGAAATAGCAAAAGTTGACAGTACCTAACAAAAAACAGATTTATGCATGATGTAAAGGATTCGCATGCTTCCCTCATTCTTTGCAGGTTTCCTCTTGCAGTCCGAAGACGTGATTTATGCCGGTTGGGTGATTGTGTGACTCTGCCCTGTGATGGGTTGGCACCCTGTCCCGGATGTACCCCAGCCTTGAAGTATGCATTCAGGGGTTCTACATGGCGACAAATTCAGAGCGAGGCTTAGTTCTGATTGTTGATTTCAGGACAAGTTGGAGTTGGCTACCCTGGGACACTTACCCTGTGTTCAAGCTTAAATGAGATACTGGGTTCTAGTTTCCTGTTTTCCTCTAATTCTCATCCACTATGTTCTACTGCGTTTGAGTCTACCTCTTGCGCGTTTTACTGCTGAGCCATCCATCCCATCAGCAGCCTGTTTCCTGCAGTGTCAGCTTCCAAAGTCTCCAGGGACCGTCAAGTGGAAGACCTGGCAGTTGGGCGGGACAGCCAGGTTGGAATGATACATGCATTACTTGTCCCGTGTCGAATATCTGAATAAATTTCATTAGCCACCCAATGTTCTCTAGGTCTGATGTAACAATTGCATATTCATTGCAAAAACAATGTCATTTTTCTTTGGACCAAAGTCAGCTGGATTCTAAAAAGCCAACTGGATTTAAAAAAAAAAATCAAGGAAGAGCAACATAACTAAATATACAGTAATTATATTCATAAGACACCTGGACACCCTGTTTATTAGTCAAAGTCAGAACTAAGATTCAGTGCTTCCTAAAAGCCACAGCACTGGGACTAAACACTCATCCATTCAGTTCCTAATAAGGCCTTCAGTGAATAAAGTCCATCATCGCTCTGCAGATATGCCCAAATGTAAGTCAGTTTATTAAAACAAATGGATATTGCTTAATGTGCTTTTCACTTATTTCACTGCTCCATTAGGTAAATAAAATAGAGGCAGATACGTCGTCCTTTTTGTTCACCAAGCGGTGATTGAATGCATGATAAAAAATTATACCAAGGTCGGCACAAATTGCCCGGGTTTCAAAGGAAGTGGCAGAGCATTCACACAGCAGTAAATGAAAGGTTAGACTTGTGTGATGGAATACCTTAACGTTGCTTATTTTATTTTATTTTTTTTTGGGGGGGGGGGGGGTTATTACAGGTCAGAATTTGCCTCGTAATTATGAGCAGCTTGACCCCATTCTGAGTCAGACTCATGAATAATTGCTGAGTCATACATGTAGTCGGATTTCACAGGGCAAGGTATGAAAATATTAAATCAGTGATGTACCAATCATATACTGCATGCAAAAAGTATATTTGTTTGGACTGACTTGCCTATGTTCTACAGAACTTGCTAACTGTATGTGTTTATAGTTCCTATTTAACTAGCAACACGAGTTTAATGTGCCAAAACGAGATGTTATTGTTAAAAAACATCAGCTCTCCATCAACAGAAGAAGATGAAAGAAGATGAGTTGCTATGTAGCAGGGGCAGAACTTACCTACAGTCAGCGACAAGTTTGCGTGTTTAATGTACTAGTACTTCATTAGGTTCAGTGTCACTTACCGCCGCAAGCTGTCCCATTGTCACGGTCTGTGTGACATGGTGAGTTTGCCATTCGGCTTCTAATTAACCACAGAGTGCCACAGGCAAGTGACACAAAATAGTCATATTCGGTAATCCTGCCAAAATCCTTGTGTTCTTCAGGGGTTGCAGCTCCATGGTTATAACCATGTTATACCCTAGTTCTTCATGTATTCTGCATTCAGACCCATATTCTGCAATACTGATAAATTACATTATGATGAATTAATCACGTTATATTCAGTTTAGCTGAGCCTGTATGTATTACACATTTAGCCTCAGTAGTGATATGCCTTGATAATAATTGCAATTAATGCTACTCATAAAGCTGAAGTTTTCATATTAGAGGCACATACTGTCTGTGACATAAGGCTTTGTCACATGTCACTCACAATACCTAATTAGCAGTAATTTGTTGGTCCTGGCTGGTAAGACTAGATACAAGTACCTGTTTAATGGTCTTAACAATCAATAATGTGTAATTGCTGTAAAATTCATCAGTGTCAAGTCTGCATCCTCTGACAAATTTGTCAGCTAGATTGAGGGACCCGCATTTAGGTTGTAGGATGGAAAGTATGGCAGAAAATATTGCGGGATTTTACATTTATAATCAAATGTATTAAGCCGGGTGCATGCATGCATGCATTTGTTAAGTGTCAGTGAAGATCTTAAATTCAGTTAGTTTCAGGATTCTGTTTCATTTTCCAATTCAGTTCAGTGTCAGGGAGAGTTCTTTTAATGCAGGGGTTTATTTAACTGAATTTTGCTCTTTGGAGAGTTGGTGTTTTCAGCTGACAGTCTCCCTTTCACGGCCAGTGGTCCATGGAGGACCACCCAGTGCCTCTGCCGGCTGTCCACGGTTAATGAGGTCGCTGGGGTGAGTGCGAGGCTTGCAGCTCCGGCTGAATGCGTACCTCATTGCTCCAAATCAGGAGCACCCATCAGTTTTTATGGTTCCTTGGCAACAACGACATTTCTCCAGGAAGATGACACTAGGAAACCTCACACATAATGGTCGTTGATTTAGAGAGCATACAACATTTCATATTTGAGGGATTAGACCAGATAACAATATTAACCAAAACAATGGAGCAAAGGTGAAAAATAATTACGATTCTATATAATTATAACTATGATGCAATGCTTAAAAATATAAATCGTTACACAAAAAAATCTGATACCAAATATATTGGTTTTTAAGGGATTACAATCAATATGCATTGATCCGTATTCTAACCATTTATCCAGTGCAATATTATGGAAACTCGGAGCTTATACCAAGAAACCAGGGAACAATGCAGTGGTTAATATGGACTTATCGCACAACCATTAGGCCTGGGATTAGGTGATCTCCTCAGGATGTGTTAAACATTGGCATTTACTGCTTAACTAGCCACTGCCGGTTCACAGGTGGGTTACTCTGATAGGAAGCAAAGAAGATTATCCTATTTCTTATCACCTCCTCCAATCCTGGCAGACCTGCTGCAGGGGGCTAAGTCATCCCAGCTCTGAAAACAGTGTCCCAGCGCATTGGGAGAAGTCTTTTCTCAGCAGAGATATTGTCAGCCTGGATGCTGCACCAGGTTCTTATAACAGAAGATAATTAAGCAAGGCACTGACCGCCTCGCTGTATGCTAGTCAAGGTCAGCCACTATCTTTGTTCAGCCCACTTGTTATAATCGGACCAAATTTATGGTTGTACACTTGCATGCACTTCTGTTTCAATTGCATACATCAGAGTCTGCTTGACATGTGCATACTTCAGTAAGTTTAAAATTAAATGTTACCAGACTCACCAGAAAGGCAGTGAACTGGCCTTGTTGAAACTTTTTGTTGTTTAGTCACGCAGTCGTGTCCGACTCTTCGCGACTCCATGGACCACAGCACGCCAGGCCGCCCTGTCC
>JAACJT020000032.1:13325211-13339073 GCA_009936485.2 Gymnarchus niloticus | reverse complement strand
ACCAGATCAATATCCCAGAAGTTTCATTGACTTGATGCTATACTCTGATTAAAAAGCGTTCCTTTAATTTTTTTGAGGAGTGTAATATCTTTTGTTAAATCGCCCCCTGAAATTGGCTCTTCTGTTTCGCACAGCCAGTTTAGTGCTGAGGGAAACTGCTGAAATTCTTGTCCAAATGTTTTCAGCATTTTCATTTTTTAGGCGCTGTCAGTGGAGTTCATGCTTTGCCACTGTGCTATTGTGGTAGCCTCCATTACGCTTTTCATTAGTCACAGTTTGCAGTGCAAAAGTTGATAATCCCATGACAATAAAAGCAAGCCTGACCAGCCATTACATCACATTATTGCCAGAGGCTGGTGGGTCACATGATCCTGGCTGGGAGGCAAGCTTGTGAAGTATTTGACAAGTCACCACTGCTCTTTTCACTGCTCTGTTCTTTTTGAGATAATGGATGCACATAATTATAATATTTTTGTCAGGTATGGGGCAGCACAGTGGCTCATGGGGTAGCAACGTGGACTTACACCTCCCGGGCTGTGAAGTCACTCCTGTCCTCGCTGGTTTAACGCTGTGTCATGCATGGCACTTGCAGTTTAGGTGAATTGTCTCTAAATTGTCCGGAGTATGCAAGTGTGTGCACCCTTGGAGAGGCTGCCATCCTGTCCAGGGTATCATATGCCCCAGGCTTATCGTGACCGTTTCATGGATAGGCATATTTGTAAGACATCTGGATGTTCACAAGGGACAAAAAAAAAAAAGCATACTGGAAATTTCTAGCAGTGCCATGTTATGTCAGTTGTTCGTAAGTACAGCGGTGATCTGTTTAAGTTTGCTTTTGCAAGATAACGAGTAACTATCCTCACAGATAAAAACGAATAGCTCGATGGTTACAGGACCACTCAAATTTTTTAAATACGACAAGCACTGTGTAATAAATAGCCTGAAATAACAAATGGCTATAACAATAACAAATCAAATTTACATCCAACATATTAATGACCACCTTTTTCAGAACCTGAGGTTAGTGTGAGCCATCTTTACATGTGCTGATTTTGACCTTTAGCTTTGCTGACGGGCTTCCGTGCAGAACTTTCCACATGCATAATTATTTGCCTTCCGTCGTTTATATGTACCTGCTATTCCTCGCTGACAGCAACAAGCTGTCTACTTCCATGATTTATACAGTCCCCACGCAGCTGGGACCCGTTTATCTGCTGGGCTGTAGAGCTTCTCCATTCCAGGCACACAGATGTCACGGCCTTTTTTTTGTTTCTATGGATACACCCGTGTACTCGTGTGCGATGTCCGTCAGGAGCCTTGTATCGGGCGTTTTACCGTGATTGATTTGCGGCCTCCCGAGGCGTTAGCGCTCCTTCCTGCCATGAAAACACCCACAGCTCCTGTCAGCAGCATCATGCCATAGTTCTAGTTGCCTAACACACTCCAACTGAATAATGATGTTGTCCCTACAAGTATCAAAACATTCCATAAATGGGAGATGAATATCAAATACCACATTGATCAATTAACGTCGCTTTGAGCCATACAACTGAATGGAAGACATATGATATCCTGTTATCCTTGTGTTTATTAACGCCATGTACAAAAACCACTTGCTTTCCCTCCTTTTTTCCATTTATTTTCAGTTTGCTGTCCTTAAAGGGGCCTTTACCCTATTTTGTGGCTATTCTTTCCCATAATAAACTTTAGATGAAAAACTGCTGTCTTTCTCATCTCTCCCACCCAAGCACTGGACCTCCACCCCACAACAGTTGACTAAAATGAATTCCAACGAGCCAGTCATAGTTCATCAAAACTTGTAGAACGTATAAACAGCTATAATGAGATGTTTTACAAGGCATTTCTCAAGCCACCGTACATATTTTTCCGCACACATGTTGGGTTTCTTCTCAACAAAACGTCGAGGTTTTTTTAATATCGTCCCTGCTTCTTCATATTCTTTATAGCTGGGCTCCACTGGACTTGAACATCCAAGTACCATCTACATATTCTCATTTTAACACGTCATTCCGACTCTCAGATTGTGTCCTGATGCCCGATGGTATTGTTTCCTCGGCTACTGACAAGCTGGTTACAGTGGGGGATCATGTGAGATTAATTTATACAAACACCATATTGGTTTTTTTCCCTATTGAAAAAGGAAGAAAAACTTAAAGTACTCCAAACGTATTCACACCTATAATTATAGACAAATTTTTCTGTAACTAGAGATGCAAGACTAAAATATGAGTTATGTATGATTACAGTTTGCATAGTGAATGAATGTCTTGTATGTCAAAGAGGCTTTATCGTCCATGTATGAGCTATTTGAGAAAATAAAAACAGCACATGGTCTTTTTGTCAGAGTTTTCAAGACGTTATCTGATTTTCTTGAAAAGTTTCATTTGATCCTCAAATTGAGACAATCTAACGGTTTCTCTGGACTTCTTGTAGATGTTAGAGTTTTCTTTGTTCTTTATTACGGGTTTTAAAAAGGATTTAAAATGAGGAAAGGAACAGCAAAGGTAGCACAGCAAGAAATGTGAAGAACATTCAAGGGTTTTTTTTATTGACGCCATTTTAGCTGTCAGCTGCTCGAGACAGACGTGTGGCTCTGATGGTTTTTTTTTTTTTTACTTTTCATGCGTGATCCATACCCATTTTACAAATCACCCCTCTTGAATAAAAATGAACTGGGTTAGGTTTTTTATTTGATCACACTTTGGGAAGCTACACCTTTCAGGATTTTCCCTTTAATCGTCCTTTGCCAACTTTTAATAGACCTCTACTGAAGGACCATGAGCCACTGCGTGCCTGTAGTCTGAGTCTAAGCACTAGCATTTTTATGGGCACCTTGGGTTTCATCAACAAATGTGTATACCATTGATCACAGGAGTATGATCACAGATATATGTCCTCCCATGAGCTACCGAGTATGATTTGCATAACTTTAATTATCAGGCACTAATTGTGCTTCCGTCTTGGAGTTTTATGACTAGTAGAGCAAAGCATAACTATTTATAACCATCCCAGGAAAACAGGTGTAAACATCGAGTTCTTTTAATCCTATCTGGGAGAACTTATTTTTGGAGATTACCACACTTTGGCTCAACTCAATCGGCAAGGCTTGGCGCATTTGTTGTAAGATTTCCCTTTGTTTGCTTTTAATCATGTCCCTCGTTTTCCGTTCTTCCAACAATCAACGTGGAGTTATTCAGATTTGCAAAGCTGGCCTGTTATTGCCCAAAAATCCCACGGGGACCTCGCAAGAACATGACTCATCCTGTTTTTGGTGTCTTACAAATTTACATCAGTAGCAGTTAATTGAGCGAAATATTTATAACAGGCGCACAAATAGATCGCCTGGCTTGAGTTTTACAGCGCACATGCGGGGTGCGTCATTTTTTCTCCCCTCTCGGAAGACCGCGGGCTTCATCCAGCCTGCTGTCGATCACATCTGATGGATGAACAGCGTGCGTCAAAAATACGCGTGGCTTTCGAAACGTGTGTGTTGGGTAGGGAGTGGTGATGATCGCCTAGTAACCAAACAGCATACATCTGTACTAACACGTTGAGCTGCATCCATGTGTTGCATTGTGTTCAGGAGGATGTACAAACACAAGGTCTAATTAAGAGTCTTTTTTTTATCCACCCATGGGATCTGGAGGAATGCTTTGGGTAAAGATCTCTTCAAAAATATCGTGATGTAGGAATGAGTCACTGATGAACTGTAGATATTGGTTTTTAAGAGTGGTCCCCTGGAACTTTCCAGTACCTTTGGTTGCATTCATGCCCATCTGTTATTGGCCCACATTCATATCCTTATTATCTTTCAAGGGCAGCCGTGATCTGTCAAAACAATCGCTTTTAATATGGGCGATCGTTTAACAGTGAGCGGCCATCAAAGTATCTCGGAAGTAAACAGCCTTTTCCACGGTTTCCTCTAACTTTCTGACAGGACGTCAATGTGGGCCTAACGTCACCACGCCAGTGTCACCATGACCCTTGCAGGGATTGTTCAGAAACTCGTGTGTCCGATGTGTACAATGCAAAAAAAGATTTCCTGCATGGGTAATTTCTCTTAGAGAGTCAGATGGTCCTGACAGCAAATCTATCGTTATATGGCAAAATGCTCTGAATGGTAAGCTGAGACAGACATCCTTAAAGGAGGCTGTTGCATCCTAAGATTTATGATCATAAACACACACATAAGAAAGTGTTAAATCTGTGTTAAGTTCAGTAACCATTCTATATCTTTGACCATCTGTGTACTTGGGAGTCTGCATTGTCCTATTCTTCTGTTTTATTGCCTGAGTCAGTAATGTATGCAGATGGGATGGTAATTTCAATGGGATTTTCCCTTTTGATTTACACAACAAGCTGAGTATTAATGAAGATGTCTGAGAACCTTTATTGTCAAACAAACGTTAATAAACATTTGAAGTGTCTTGGCTTGCCTACAAGCAAGAGGTGAAGCCAGGTACATCACAGGGCGTGTGCCACGTCATGCTGTAAAAGCAAGCGGACTGACTCTCATTTACATACATCACAATTGCTGGTGCCATGGAATTCACAATGTTTTTCTGAATTGTTTGCGAACCTCATCTACTAGAAGCATTACCCTTGAGGTCAAGCTAACCCGCAAAAGACCTGTAAAAAAAAAGTCTACTTCATTAGACTTATTTCAACTATTGCAAAGTAAACAATATGTTTTTTGAACCATGATTAGTCCCTTAAACCCAAGCTAAAAGAGTCTCGATTGAGGTAAAATTTTGAAGAAGGGTTTCCAGTCAACACCTGCTTGGGGTGAAGTTGTTACTGCTTCCTGTGTCATAGATGGTTTAAATAAACCATGGGTGAAAGGATGGGTCAAATTATTTTAAAAACCGCTTGCACCTGAGATGTTTTTTAGCCCTATTCTGACTCTTGTTTCTCCTCCTGAGAAGTCTGTAGGTTATCTATGGCCATTCGGTGGCTTTGCAGACCAAAGAGGCTTTTATTGTTGACTTTGATTGAAGAGCAGGTTTTGCGGGTTCCACTTGGAAAAGTCAACTCAACGGCACTCTGTGAGATATTCCGTGCCTTTGAATTCTTATTTCAACACTCCCCTAATCTCTGTCTTGTCTTGCCTTTATCCTAGAGTTGTTTTGAAAGCTATTTTGGTCTCCTTTGCCATGAACACACTACCCTACCATGGAACCTTACACAGAGGTGTATTTATCTAAAATCACGAACCACCCGTTCCCCATCTATACCTCGTTTCCTTCCATGTCAGAAATGTGGAGTACATTGTCTGGTTTATCATAAGAACAAAAAGACAAAAAAAAACAAAATTTTAAATGCACCCAAATGTCTGGTTTTAGCACAATGTAATGGGAAAATGTCCAAAAATGCTTCCGTCAGGAAGCAAACTTTGATAGCCTCATTCCTTCTTAGCTGTAGCCAAGAGCTAGATGGCTTAATTTATAAGTAACCTCTGATATGACCAATTGTATGCTGTTATTTCTTGAAAGTTGGGCCCTGCATGTAGGGTGATGGGCTGGTAGTGTTTTATGCTCACTTTGTGTGTGTGTGTGTGTGTCTGTGTGTGAGAGAGAGAGTATGTGAGAGAGGATGCGAGAGGAGGCGGCAAAGAATGAAAGAAGGCAAAATGCATGTCAGTTAAACCCTTTGAAATACTGTGTGGACACTTGCTGCTTGCGAGTGTTCATAATTAGGAGGTTGATAATTAAAACATCTCCAGCAAACTAGAGAGAAGCAATTTGCATTTTAAAGATTGAACTCGAGCTGATACCAAGCACGTCTCCCACAAACACAGATAAGTCATTCGGAAAGAGAACTTGTTATCTGTGAAATATTATTTCGATACTGAAAAACAGGGCATTAAATTAAGCCCCGAGACTGGCAGATGATGCCGTTAAAATAACTCATATCCAGTGAAACCAGAGCCATGGGATACATGGATATCTATGGAATTAAAATGATAAATGGACACCTTTCAAGAAGAAGCACTGCCTTATCAGTGTCTGCACAGATCCTAACGCGTACGCTTAAAACACATTTCAGAATGAGTTCGAAATGTGTAGTAATTAAAAGTAAGCTAAACTGGTACTGTAATTAGCCCATGGTGTGGATAAGTGTTTCACCACAATCCCAGAAAAAAAAAATCTTCTTCAAGCTTGTTACTATTACTATTTGAATATAGTATTTAGGTACGTAGGTAGGTACACTTTTTTGGTCCCTGTGGGTTTGCTACATTTCTGCAGCTCATCTGCATCCATGCAGCAGGCTTAACAGCCATGCAACAGCCTCGCAATAAATGCCAAATGCATGCAATAAATAATTACATCCTAGGTTATCCTGGTCAGGGTCACACTGGAGCCTTTCCCAGGCAGCATAGGGCACAAGGCTGGGGTGTACCCTGGATGGGATGCAAGTCCACTGGGCACAAGGCTGGGATACACCCTGGATGGGATGCCAGTCCTTCACAGGGCACAAGGCTGGGATACACCCTGGATGGGATGCCAGTCCACTGAGCACAAGGCTGGGATGTACCCTGGATGGGATGCCAGTCCACTGAGCACAAGGCTGGGATGTACCCTGGATGGGATGCCAGTCCACTGAGCACAAGGCTGGGATGCACCCTGGATGGGATGTCAGTACTCAATGGGAAATTTCAAAGGGTTTCAACCGCTGAGGTAACAATACTACCTACTCAGTGACTGTGATACCCAATGAATAAATCGAGTGCAATACAATAGAATAAATACAATTCAAAAGACTAATAAAACTGTACAACAGTGCCTTAAATGGTTGGTTTAGTACCTATAGGTTGCCATATGATGAGGTAAAAATGACCCGCGATGTACTACTGATGGCATAGTACAGCTATGCGTTCCTGTAGTACAGTGTCACCTTCGAAAGCAATCAGCTCTCGCTTTATGTCAGCTTTATGACAAGCTTTAACTGCAGATCTAGCCTAACAAGACGCCGGTATCGGCAAGTGGCCTTATCCACACTTGCAGTTGATTAAAATTATTTATAAGTCTGACTGTGCAGTTTTTATAAACTATATTAAACTGATTTAAGGCTAAATATTGTATATTTTATAGGACTGGGGAGGAAAACCGTGGTCATGAAATCATAAAATTTTTGTTTCTGTGTATTCATATATTGCTTTATTTGTACTAAATCCATCTCTTTTAAAGGTCATAAGAAAATGAATGTTGAGTCTTTTCAGAAAAATGCTAAAGCAACAGAGCTTAATTGCGCCGGTCCTCTTATAACCAGATGGCTACATTTTCTGTGCCTTTTTTAGTACTAGGCCTGAAAAAGTCTGCTATGTGTGAAATGATCTATTGTGCTTTTTTCAGTTTGGTTGCTTTTGTTTATTTGTTTGTTTATTATAATGGTCATTGAAAAATGACTTCTATAAATATATCTGTTTTTATTGAAAGGGGTCATTGTGTTGGTGACTAATCGTTTTGGGTGACATTATGAACGTTTCTCATGTTGACGTATCTCTATGTCAACCCTTCTCTAAAACCGATTGTTGAATCTTTGTACGGAACACCATGAATTTATTTGGATCGTTTGCACGTCTTTTTTACATCCTGCTGTTCTTTGCTTGAATAAGATTTCTCAAAGGATGACAAATACCAAAACAAGTTTGGAAAAGCTTCAATTTAAAAAAAAGTTTCAGCTTAATACGTTTTGGTCTCTTGTTCTAGATGTAGTAATCTAGTGTTGGTGAAATTTTAAAAATCTAAACCTAGATCAGATAGGATAGAATTATTCAGGACGAGTCACTCCACCCAAAGCCTCTTCCCAAGCCACTAAACTAGTTCACCAGTACGTTTCAGTGTTGCATATTTTGACAAATTTCTTTAATAATTGAAGATTCAATAAAATAAAGGATGTCCACAAACTAATCTGAGATTTCATGGTCAAAACTCAATAGCAATTCCTTGTATTTCTCTGTATCTCCATGGGAATCCTGAGTAAAAACACATCACACGTACTAAACCCTCTGTGGTAGTCTAAGAGACCTAAAATGATTCTGAATAAAATACTATATTTAGTCAGTCACAAACAAGAGCATTCATTACTCATTTGATAGTGTTTATTCAGGTTGGTGTATACTTGCCAGTTAGACTGTTATTGCTATCAAGAACGAGCAACACCTAAACTACTCACCAGCTCGATGGGTAAAGTCCTGATGCAACATCTTTTAGGTTGTGGGTTTGAGTCCTACCAGGGAATTCTGTTCAGGGGTTTATAGGGACTGGTGTCCATAGTGGACACCAAGCCCTTGTAGTGTTTACCAATGCTTCCATTAAACAGAGCATAAAGGGAACACATTGTGGTGTTTTAATTTAAGTTCCCACTGAGGACTTTGCCTTCTTTATTCTCATAATTGATTCATTTTTCCAAAGTGGTATTTGGGTTACCTTTAACCATTTATATAGTTCTATATTTCTCATACTCGTCCAAGATAAAGGTCTAAGGGCGATTTACAAATACTTTAACTGCAACACCACCGCGCTCTTCTTCGAATAAAATAAAATTCACAATACGCATCCGTAGCCTGAACAAGTCAAACAGCTGACTGTACGCCACTGTTGTGGAGAAAAGCTCCCACTCGAGGTTCATTGTTATGTAAATGACAGATAATTATACATTTCAGTCTCTGCATGTGGATAGCGATCTAGGACTGTGGAGGGGGAGACGACGCACTTAGTCTCAGCACTGCATTGTTATGCTTTTGCGAGAGGTGTGCCATGGTTTGGAGCAGCGTTGGCATTGCATGGACTGACCAGGTGTCCCTACAGCAGGTTCCAAGCCACTCACACACACAATTTAGGTTTTACAGTCATCAACACCGGGTGTAATATCTCAATCCACTGATGGGATTGAAGTTGCTCTTCCAAAGTTCCAAAGCCCAGTAGTAATTATGCGATAATATACATATGTGGTTCTGAACCTTAAATGATACTGTATTTGCCATTTGTATTAAAGGTACATTGGAACATGATTTTTTTTTCTCCACATATCTCATCTGGTACCCCATGAGACATGTACACACATATAAAAGCAAAGCTTGGGGTTAGAGACAGAGGTCAACCATTTATCTGGCACCCCTAGAGCAGTTTTGAGGTTAAGAGCCTTGCTCGAGGGCTCAAAAGGGATAAGAGTACTTTTGCCAGCAGTGGGATTCAAACCGGTGACCTTCTGGTAAATGGCACAGACACCTAACGCGCAGAACCATACACCTAATGAGTATTGATTGGGGTGCTCCCTACTAACAGCCAAATATGTGGTAGTTCTGTGTACGGTGAGGAATGAGTGGGATGTAGGATAAGTTTATTTACTTTCCCCATCCCTGTCTAAATATAGTCCAGTCTGAAGATCTGTCAGGCTGACAATAGTCCCGACATTCACAATACCTGAGTGACCTTTGCTGGAACCTCATCTTATTTCCCACAAAACATCTGATACCAGGGCTGTTTTCAGCTTAAACGTGTCATATTGTCAAGCTGCATCACACCTGCTCGTGTACCGTGAGATCCGTGAACCCAATATACCTGGACAGTGATGTTTATGACAAGAAAGGCCTGGTTTTTTTTTTTTTTTCCTCTTGCCTTCCTATTTTTTTTTTTTTTTTTTACTTCGAAAGGTCTGGGCATTTTTAGCATTCTTGTTCAGGCAGAGCATCTGAAGTTTTAAAGGTCACACAATACAAAATCGGCCTTAACCTTTTGTTATTCCTCCAGAGGTAACAGATTATAGCCAAGACACAAAAAGCTTCCTGGCCATTTCTGAGGGTGTTGCCTCGCAGTTGGTTTTAATTGAAAACCTGCCAGTTCAACAAGGGTGCTTCAGAAGTTGGTTTCAGTGAGATTTCAAGCGGCATTCCCCGTCAAAGCCTGACGGACACAATTCTGTTGACACCGCCAAAAATCCTGCTGGCGATATCTGTGAGGTTTGATGTTCCAAAGGGAAGTTCAGACACAGAGACTTGTTGAATCATGTACGATATCGGGTGAAAGCCTGCTTTATTTACCTGCTTGCAACCGCCTTTGGAGTTCACCTTCAAAAAATGTACATTTTTTCACCTAGAGAGAAAGATATTTCTTAAAATATATCATGAGTTCCCCTATTTGTATTAAAAATTCTGCATTCTCTTCCCCACATAAAATATTCCTCTTTGTAGAGGACTTTATCTAAAAAGCCAGAAGATAAGGCAGATAACAAATGTAGATTCCTAACCTTTTGACTGTACAGAAAAATAAACCTCTAGAAAGACCCCAGTGAGAAATACTGCTCAGTTGTTCATGAAATGATAACCAGAGGCGAATATATACGTCGTGATCCATGACAGCCATTTTTGAAAAACACCTGATTTTTTATATTAACACTAAAATTAGTTCAAATAACAATGCTTTGTGAATCGTAATGTTTCAATGTTACTTTCATTTTCTTTTATTAGATCTGTCAATTTTTAACTAACATCCTATTTAGAGTTTACCCCAGCCATGTGCTCCACAGGATGTACAACATCCCCCCCCGTGACCCTGACCATGATGACCGGATGGATGAATGCTTATTTCTGCCTTTCTAATTTTTGTGTATATTTTGCTTTATTGTCCTGCAATGGACTGACATTCCATCCAATCTTCCGAACAATCCTGATCAAAGGATAAACAGTTAAAAAATTGATGGATGGATGGATGGATGGATGGATGGATGGATGGATGGATGGATGGATTTTGCTTTATTTTTTACAGCTTTTCTTCGCTTTGGCTTCAGTACCTCCATGTACTCTGTAAATTCACATCTGGTTTTGTTATTTGTATAATTTAGACTTTGATATTTCTAAATGGAGAGTATTGTTCTGGTATTCAATAATAACACAAAATGTGGGCTTGTTACATCAAAATTTGTTTGCCAAAGGTAGTGTACTTTCAAACGGAAACCATCTGTTAATGTCAGTTCCATCTGACTTTCTCTCTTAATTGCATTCTGTATATGAAGAAAATTCTTCCACTAATTACTTAGAAAAGTAAACAGACATAAGAACACAGTGAGACTTCATCGCCATGTAGGGGCATTCGATTACTACTTCCATTGAGAGGGGAGACAATTAAGACATTTTTTAAAACCCACTGAATGATACAAGATGATTAAAAGAGATATGGATGATGTAAAAAAACATTAAATTTTTTGTTAGTTCAACCCTCAGTTCATCCATCTTCTAACTACTTATCCTGGTTGGGGTCCCTAGGAGTCTAGAGGCTATCCCAGGGTTCCTAGACAGGAAGTCGCAGGGCACACAATAAAGGCAACTTAGAGATGCCAATTAGCTGAACCACATATCTTTGGACATGGGGACCCAGAGGAAACCTAGACAGAGAGTTCATGTAAACTCCACAGACACAGAGCAAAGGATGAGATTTCCTTCCAAAGTGGATGCACTATCAGTCAATGTGTTCTACAAACAAGAAGATTTTATGAGGGTAAGTATGAAGAACCTGTTCAGAGATGATCATATGCACTCAAAATGGAGTGATCTGCAACAGAAAACTAGTATAAGATAGCAGGACCTGATAAAAAAAGCTTTGCCAAGTGAAACTTGACATGTTTGGATAATGGACCTGACCATAGTTTACCCCTTGAATATAAGATGGTCTTATATCGTTCCCTGCTCTGTGTAATGGTTCCATGATCTAGAGAGTTGGGTGGTCAGTTGACCTCATATGTAGGTGCTATAAACACCATCTATTCTGGAACAAAAAAACTCTACAGAATTAGAGCATTACATCAATAGTACAGTATATATGTCTATGATGACATTCAGATTCTTAATCAGTCAGAGAGTGATTATTATTATTATTATTATTATTATTATTAGGTGGCATCAGGTTGATGTTGATTCCTGGTGATCACATACTAGATATCACTGCCCAGAATATTTCTTCTTGTCTTTGGGGCTTGCCAGTGACATGTTCATTATTGAGATGATTGAAAAACTAAAATAGCAGCCCTGAGTTCAAATTCATGGTACCTGATCTATCTAAATATCTCGACTTTCCTCAGGTGCCATAAAAAGCAAATATAATAACTATGGTTTTCAATTAAAAAAACTGAGGGTTTTATCGAATATATATTTTAAAGTTCTTATTGTAGAGAAACTAAACACTTTATCTTATGTGTGCTTCCCTTGTCATATTAATTTTTTCTTTCCAAATTCAGTTCATATTAAATTACAGAAAGCAGAGTATACCTTGGCTTGGATAGTTTTTTATATCCAGGAACAAGTACCAGTGAGTTATTATTTTTTCCAAAAGCAAAAATGTGGTCGGAATAGTAAACTTTAGAAGAAAAAATATTTAATTCTGTGCTGTGCAAAGTCCTTTTGGCATACTGATAAACACTAAAGTCTGGCATTGGCATCTGGACGTGATTTTTCTCAGTGGACAGTCACCACAATCAGATTGCTTCATTTTTTGTGTAACTTTAGATTAAAACGACTTGCTTATAAATGTTACTATCTACACACTTTTTCCATTAATCATTTGAATTGTTGTACACCTAAAACATATTATTTATTAATTGTATATAACGTGGATATATAGAATCTGTATATATTGCAAGCATTTCATGAAATTTCCAGCCCAACTGAAAAATATGTGGAAATCTAAGACATCATTTTTGTTTGTAATTGTCGTGCCACCATTTATCAAAAAATTCAACCCTCGCTGTGCTAAGGATGATTTAAGAGCAAATTGCAATCAAGATGTTCCCTAGTCATCCCTCATCTCTTTGTTGTGCTCTGTATGGGCAGGATACGAATGCTTATAAAATCCAAGAAAATGCATTAAAAAATATGCCAAGAAAGATAAACCAGAAACAGGTGGCATTTTTTATTGATGTATTGCAGGCAGCTCTTTTCAGACTTCTAAATAGCCCTGTCTTTCACATATAATTTTTTTCTTTACGCTTACCTGGTCAGGGAAGAATTTTCTCATTTTGTTTTGTATATTTACTTCTGTCTCACATTCTTGAAATTCTTCTTTGGAGTAGCTTAGTGTCACCTGTGTAACGCTGCACCCGCCTTGTCATCCCACACACATCTCCTTTGATCTCCTCTGCAAACATGCCCACCTGGGACTTCACAAATCTGCCTATAATATGTAGGCCGGCTGGAGGATTTGGATTCTCGGTGGAACTTTCATGCTGGGTTTGTATGTTTTCGAAATAACAAATGGTTTTGCGCACATTTCCCGCTTGTAGGTGTGCTGTTTTTTAAATGAGGTGTGGTTGGTTGCATTGTCAGCGCTTTGCTATTTTAAGGCAGCGAAACGACATTGCGTTTTTGACCAACAAAAACCACATCTAAACTCAGTGGCGTATTATTAAATGATATTTAAGGGGTGCGTTTTAGAAATGTGCGGGTGCACGACGCTTGTTACGGACACAGGTACGCACTTGAAGTGCACTAATGGTTTTTCATTATTTTATTTTATTTCATTCATATAGGTTTTATTATAGAGTACAGCTTATGGAGACAAATTTGTCTCAAAATAAATCATTTTGAGACTAATTTCTCTCCATATTCCCACACCTGCTCCACCTCTAAAGGCTTAGGTGGAACAGTGGTGCTCCCGTAAATGATGGGCTCGCGCATTTTCACTTCGCACACGAGTGTAAGGGTGAGCCGCCCCATGGCCCAACGTCGGAATCCAAGTGGACAGCCGAAGGTATATATGCGTGTAGGTCCTTCCATGCGCATCTGGAAAGGGCTTAAAACCTTAGTTAAACCGAATATAAAATGACCGTATTTGAATCTGACTCCATATAAT